>DWMU01000031.1:0-15689 GCA_018246175.1 Papilio zelicaon
ACAGGGTACATAGTTATGTATTAAATATATATACAAAAATAATTAGAGAATATTACTTTGAATATATTTGTCATTAAATTACAGTGACTTCATTAACTTCATTTTCTAATAAGTCATTATCGTACTAAAATATATAATATAAAAATAGATATATAAAATTTACTGTTGTATGTATGTACAAATAATTTTCTTTATTTCAAATATAACGTTTTTTTTTGACATAAGATCCACTTCATCTTGGCAATTGTTAATTTTTCTTCAAAATAATAAAAATAACGAGTTTTAAAGAGCATTTTTCGTTTTAAGTAAGAAAGGTAATTTTCGATTAAAAATTCAACTGCCATTTTTTGTATTGATTCTATAAAATATTGTATAAAAGATTACTAAAATGGTAGAAAAAAATTAAGGTAGCAACACTAACAAGAGGAATGAACTATTTCATTCGGATGTTGATTTATTTTTTAAGAAAATATGAGACTAAGATATGTTTTTTTTTAAGTGTTTTCAAAATGAAAATTACCCAATTGGTAACTTTTAACTTTTTCAAGTAATCATTATAGAGATGATAATATAAATATTAGTTTAAAAAGTTTCACTAACTTGTAAATTATTTGAATTATATAAAGTTAGTGAAATTATTTACAGCATAGGTTTATTGAACTAGAATTGTTTAGTTTTGTATTTTATATACGATTAAATAAATTTATTAAAATTATTAATTAATTATGTTTTATTTTACTATCCCCTTATTTAAGAAATAAGTCTAAGATTTTTTCACATCGACTGAATACAAATTATAATGTATTTGCACCTCTCGCCGAAATAACGAAATGACTGCTGCCCGTACACATATGCAATTGCAGATGTTTCCTAATTTGAGTCGACGGGAAAGGAGACATCGAGAATATTTCCCCTTCCTATGAGAGACGCATCATCCTTCATCAAATCCACTTCCATTCTTTTCATTATAAGAAAAGGGATGGGAAGAGAAAGGTCACTCATTAGTTGAACCGTCTTCTCTGAGGTCATGGTATTGCAGTGGGCGAGGCCCATTCGTGAAACAGATGTGGCTGACGTCTACCACTGTTAAAGTTTTTTTTATAAATGAAACAAGTCAAATTACATTAATGACTTTATTTTTAAATATCAATTACATATTTGTTATTAATTATACGATTTTTACATATATTTTTTTTGTTCATAATTATTTGTGGATTATAAAATATACCTTTACAGCGTAATATTTAGGTAATGTCCGGTAGTATCAATAACGAATTTCCGGGGACGTGTCCAGAGTAACAAAGACAATGTTTAAATTGAAAAAAAAAATCTCAAAAAACAAGTCAATTTAAAATATGAGCCCATTTATTTTAGATGACTTGTTTCGAGTAAGTTTTATTGCCAATGTCACTCTATCTGGACTTTTAAAATAAAATAAAAATTCAACACTCATCATTCACACTCACAATAAAATACATCATCACCAGAAACTCGTTTGACAGCTACCGGACATTGTTGTCAAAATTAAAATGTCAAACGCTTTAATTGAATTGCCAGTACGAAAATTAAAATAATTACCATATTTTCAAACAAAGAGGTCTCATCGTAAATTTTCGTTGTTCTAAACCCATTACCCGACTTACAAATAGAGAAAATAAAGGAAGAATAACATTTCAGCGTCACTCGCCTACGGAAGGAACTTTCTTGTGTTTTTCGCCCGTGTTAATTATAAGTCACAACCACGATTCCATATTTTTTACTTTCATTAAATTAAAGTAAATAAAAAAAATTGTTCAATCTAATTCAAACAATTGTTCTAAATTGAGCAATGTTTTACAGAAGTGACAGTAAAACGTTATTCAACAAATCAGGTTTTAATGATCGACAAATTTTAGAAAAAAAAAAATACCTTCCTATTTTATTTCCAACACATTTTTTAAAGATATCTTTATCGTTAAAATAAATAATTTTGATCTAAAAAAAAAATATCGTTGAGAATTAAAAATATTTACAATACGGCTATTCAGCGTAAATAAATTGTAATGTTATATTAAAGGAACATTGTCAACTTTACAACTTAATTAAATAAGCAATTCAAAGCCATCGTAATAGTTCCCTATGTCGTATACGGTGTAAATGTTCATTCAAAAAAGCATGTCATAGACAAAATAAACAGTATTTAATTCGCGCCAAAACTAACGTCAAAGATCATAGAGTTTCTGAAATTAATTTTTGCGGCAACAGTTATGTTTTGACAAAGATTACAATGCGATATATATTGTATCCAACAAGTTCTTTACTTACCGTTGGTTTCTGAGACCAAAATCTCTGTACAACATACTGTCATCCCTAACTTTATCTTTGACAAAACATAGTCCGGGACCCAGTGACAGATTTGCATTACCAAGTCCCTCCCAATCGAAACTTCGTAAAATGCATAAGGGACTTATACTATGAATACTCGCGACCATCAGCCTCCCACGCATGGAGAAAAATATTTTTTTTCAGTCACTTCCTCCATGTAGTATTTTAAAAGAAAAACATAGTCAGCTGACCATAACACGATGGATTATACGTCAGCTGGCTCCTTGAAGATGAAAAAAAATTTTTTTTCTCCATGCGTGGGAGGCTGCCACTGCCCACCCCACCCACGGAGTCGCAGCTGACGGTCGCCAGTATTCATAGTATAAGTCCCTTATGCATTTTACGAAGTTTCGGTCGAGAAGAAATTATTGACCGAAAATGTACCTGGCTCCTGGGCTAACAGAGATAACAATAAGTTTTAAACGAGAATTTTGGTCAGAAACTCACGGTAACATGCAATAAACTCTTTTCTAATTAAATATCGAAAATTATAAAAATAATGATACCCTGTCATTTCAATACACATTCATAAAACATTTTTAAATGCAATCTTTGGAGGCAATAACATAACAAACATTTGGCACTACGAGAGACAAAAAAAACTTTTATAGTTTTCCTTACTCTATCTTATTCTGTAATTAAAGCATCTCAATGTGATTACACATTTATGTATACATATATATAATAAAACTATATATAATAGTTACTATTATCTTTTGCAATAAATTTTCAATTTTTCGTCGCAGGTACTCAAAAATTTCTAAAACTTAATAGGGTTTAAATAACTTTAATAATACACGGAAACGAATAAATCAACAGTTTAAAAACTTGTTACATTGCAGTACAAATACGACTAGTAAATATAAAAATGGCTAAACTCACCTATTTCTCCTGTGTCGGTTTATTCGGCACCGATTAGTTGAACTCATCGGAGGCCCTAAGTAAGGGGGAGTAGGATTTTTTCGAGGTCTTCCGTCTCTTACTGATCCTGCAAGAAGGGCCCTCGATGGGCTCGAAACAAGTCGGTGCCGGATAAACCGACATTGAACAAACATGTGATTGTAGTCGTTTTTGTTAGAATATAATTATGTTTCACGAAATTTTAAATAATTCAACTACATTTCACGTAATTGTAATTCATTTTTGTGGTTATGATTATTTGTTAAAATTTTATAGGGCGGAATTACACAAATCACTACATTTTTTATTTACAAACATCTGAAGCATTTACTACGTTATCTAAGATTCTAGAATGTATAGAAAGTAAATTAATTTTAGAAATACATATAGAAGTTTAATTGATATTTAATATATGAAAATGAATTTATTCGAATTCATACGAAAATAAGATCAGAAGATATCAACATTTATATAGTTTCAGATTTCAAATCTGACTTTTGAGGTAATAATTTAACGTTCCACAGTTTGACGAATTGACGTCGATAAATTTCGTTCAGAGAACTTAGCACAAATATTTGCGATACGCACCTTCGTAACGTCATCGACAAATTATGTCAAAATCAAAATTTGTATGAGATCTGTTGGTATACTTTACAAACGTCAATAACGTTACGAAAAAGTTCTCAACAATATTCGTGCTAGGCGATACTCATATAACATCTTTAGGGTGACATGACAGGCATATGTAGTTATGGTCATTTTTATTATTTAAAAAAACATCCATAAACAATCAGTTTCTAAAGACAATATAAAAGTGGATTTACATGGTCGAAACATTCATATAAAACGTATTAATATCTTTGTCATCTGAAAAAAATAAATAAGAGATAAAATTACATTTCTTAATGATTTGACAATGGAAACCCACGGTTACACAGTTCCGTGAAAACATCTCAGTTATAGAAATAAAAATATAATATTGCCATAATTCGTTCATTCCTCTTAAATTTATTTTTTTGAGATAATCTAAAAGCGGATTTAACTAACCAATGTGCGTTTGTTTGTTTAATTATAATGACATAGGGTCGAAAATTTTATAACACCGTCAATAAAATAAATAAATTATAAATCTGAAAATGTATTATTTAACAAATTATACAATTTCAATGTAAAAAATGAAATTTAAAAATAACGTGTTTTTGCAAACCATTGAGCAAATTGAGCAAAGACAAAACGACTATGTTTTTTTTCCTAAAAGCGTTTCACGAAGCCGTTTCTTTTTTTTATAAAATAAATATCATTTAATATTTTTTTTTACAACAATAAAAACATTTTTGTACAAATTCATCGACAAAAATACAAATCTCGAAATAAACAACTACTCACATGAATCCATATTATTTTTACTTACATCGAATTATTACGTCCGAAATTATTTACAACCGATATAAGTAACTCTATTTTTTATTTTTCTAAATTTAAAAAATGTAAATGTCACATATGTCCGACGGCAGCGCCATGAAAAACACCACAACCAAATACTGACAGATACGAGTATTATCAATTTTAACAACTGATTTCCGTTTCACCGACAAATTCACCGCCATTGCTACCCTGTTTCGTTATATTCTTTCCGTTACCGATTTTTACTTCTCCATAGTTTTTGTTTTTCTTTTTTACACCATTACTTCCTGAACTCGATGACGCGTTGTCACTGTCAGCGTATGGCACATCTGTCATGGGACCATTCAATAAACTGGCTGCTGAACTGGATTGTTTTAATTTACATTTCTCCTCTTTATGTTCAGATTCTTTCGGTAGATCGTGTATTATAGCCTTCTTAGGATCGATTTGTATTGTTTTCGATTCGGATAATTTATTAGGGGTTACAACATTTATATATGAAGGTAGTATGTTCATGGTTGTCAAGTTTACAGATCCGCTGTTTTTCTTTAACTCGTTCAGATTCTGTTCCAATTGTGCCGCATCTAGACAGAGTGGTTTCGGTTTTGGAACCAACTTCGGTGGTTCTTTGCTTGGCCATGCATTAATCCGCGGCGGGTCGGGAGAAGCGACCGGTGCCGTTTTCTTTTCTATTGATAAATTGTTTTTGTTGTTCTTTTCTACTACATTAGCCTCTATCGCTAAAGATAGTGCGTTTTCAGGTGGTTTCGGTGACGTTGGTGTTATACTTATCAGCTTGTCAACCTATGGAAAAGAATATTTTATAGTACAAACGGCCTTTATTTATGGGTAGTGACCGCTGCCCATAGACATCTGCAATTAGTTGTAAGATTGCAAGTTAACTACAGGTAGTAGATGCTACCTATAATAGACATAGGAGAAGATGTTTAGAAAAGGAAAGAGGACTAGAATTGGTTTTAAGTTAACAAATCTATCAAATGAACGAAACTCTTCCATTTACTGCGTATTTTCTATATTGACAAGGTAACTCACGGCGGGTCCAGTGTCGGCGTTCGGTTTGAGGTCCGCAGAGTTACTGGGCCTCGGCTCGGTGAAGGACGTCTCCCAGATGACAGGCTTCTCGTCTACTTCCGACGCGCTGTCATCGTCCATTGACGTACCTTCGATCGAGCTCAATAATCTATAAAGAAAACAAACATGTATTCTAATGATATTCAATTAAAAATTATAAATTAGTCAAATTGAAGTCGCTGGACGGATAATAATTTTAGTCCAAGTTCCTAACCTATTCTTTTCTTATAAGGAAATGGTGGGTAGGGGAAAAGCAATTGGTGGAGGACGTATAGCAAATGCTCGTATGCCACCACTTCATAATATAAAAAACTCTCGGTACTAGAGTCTACTCCATGTTATGGTTGACTAGGTCATAGTTAACCACGCTGGCCAACTATTGATATACATTATGTTGGTTGACTTCAAACAGAACTTTGAATTTCTTCAAATATTGTAAGTTGCCGTAACGATGTTTGTCTCGCTGCAAAATGTTTCAAAATCAATAGATCTCTTGGTTAATGTTTTACCTGTCAGTAGACTTAGACGGCAGAAACTTTGTGTTTGTCCGCGTCTCTGCGCCGGAAGCAGGGCAGCCGTCGCCGCGACGACCGCCGCCCCGAGACGCCGTTGGAATGTTGCCATATTCTTGTGATGCTACACATTGGTAGTTAATTTATTGGTAGGTTAGTAAGTCAATTTTACAATTTTTACAAAAATATGTAATTATTAAGCTTTATTGAAATTCGCGTGGTCATAAATTTTCGTTAAATCTTTACTAAGTCTTATTTTTTAAGAATTGTTAAAACTGGTTAAAATCTTTTAAACTTCTTCTCTTTTTACAATGTGGCATAATCTGGATCTATTTTTATAATTTTTGATATGACGTGGACTTGAAATTTAAAAGGTTTTTATTTGATCCACAATCATACCTTTCAGAAGAGGTAGATATTGTGAATCCTCCATTTCTGGCTGGTCCGGCGCTGCCGTCGGCTGTTTGCTATGAGGCGTCAGCGGTTCCGTTGTGCTACAACAATTTGTCAATAAACCGTCCTCCCTGTTCACAGTTCTCAATGTTGCCAGTGCAATATTTCATTTACTACCAGCAAATAAGCGACGAATCATTTACTCAGATTTAGAAAGATGCCAATTGTGGTTGAAAAGAAAATAAAATCATGCAAATTTTGCTATAATTTTATGCTCGCTCAAAAGCTACTAAATTGGTTCTTTTTTATCTCGCTTCATTAGCTATTTGCAGGCAATACAATGTCTATAAAATTGGTCTACTTTATTTTCTTCATTTACATACTTTTTTAGGTTAGATCTTTAATAATTTTTAGGATTTAAAGATGTATCGGTATGGGTTCGCTAAACATGCATGTTAATGGTTTGTTACTAAAGAATGGTAATTTTGAGGTTTTCATTGAAATCTAAATTTCCCCATTTTTTTCTAAGTTACTATGTATATTGGATATCCAAAAAATTTGTCGTATTGTGTCCATAAAAATATATATCTTAATCACTTTTGCTTAGTTTTTTAGGAGGTTAAATTTACTATTCAAGATTCTTTTATCAAATAAATAAATCTCAATCATTTCTATCAATTTCAGATTTTATTAATGGAATTGTTCCTTTTGTAAAATTTCTTTGCAATCTTTAATATTAACTTGTAAAAAGAGTTATTATGAGGAAGTTTAGAAAACCATTTTTTCTAGTCAAATTTCAAAATAAAAGGTGAAGGTACATTTAAAAAGGTTTTGCATTCTTTTACATTATATACAGGTGACAGTACAATTCACAATGACATTTCAGTGTGACCAGTTTATAACAGCTACAAAATTACCATGACGTTATAACAATGTGCACAAAATAATTAATTGACATTTAAAATAAAACAAGGTAGAAAACATAGGTTGGACGGCCATTTTGAACCAGGATATCAATGAAATACTTTTAAAGTGTGCTTCTGAATATAATTGACAGGTTAGACGAACTTTTATTCTCTATAACACCGTTTGAATTTTTTTTTCTACAACGACTTTTACTTAACTCGATAAAGTTAATTGTAATATATATTTTTTTACAATTTTGAATAGAATATAGTATTTACCCCACTTTTTGTCACGTAAACTAAAACAGCTCTACTGAAAAATTTCATGTTTTAAGGAATATCCGGTTCAAAATGGTCGTTAGTGGTTACCTGGGGTCGGAAGGCGCGTCCAGCGGCGGCTTGGGCACCAGGTAGTCGGCGGCCGCAGAGCGCTGCCAACACCACACACGTCACACCGGCGCCCCGCGCCCGGCAAGGGAGATCGCTACATGGTCTTTTAGCCGAACTACTTTTAGCCTGATCGTCTTTTAGCCAGGCTTTTTTAGCCTTTTAGGCGAGCTCTTCATAGCCTCGTCGTCTTTTAGCCGAGCTTTTTATGGCATGGTCGTTTTATAACCTAGCTATTAATAGCTTGATCGTTTTTAGCTTTGCGGGTACTGCTTAGAAATTCTTTAGGACCTTAGTTTTTTATTTTATAATAAGTTTTAGTTACAAATAGGAACTCAAACAAAATAGTAGTTTTTATTAATTCGCATGAATACGTTTTGACTCAGATTCTGACATTTTGAACGACCTTGCCTCTATTATAATTTACTTTGCCCTTTAAAAATATTTTTGACATTTTTAAGTACGTAATTACATACATCAATGCATTTTATTAGGAGGCAAGAGGTCGATATTTAGTTAGTCACATGACTAAAAGACCATGGATACGTCTTTGGTATTTTTAATATTTCTAAGCGATCTCTCCGAGCCATTCCACTTATTATCTAAGCGTGCATTATAACGATGAGCTTTGTAAAATATCTCACTTGTCAAAAATTAAATTTTATTGACGTTGACATTTGTTTTTTTTTTACAAAACCCATGTAAAGGGACAAAGGTAAACGAAAGATACAGGTAGATTCTCGCTATAGCTACTAGGCAAGTACACTCAAAATTTTGAAGTATTTTGGTATAAATGTGAGATTCTTTGAAATGTATAATTGCAAGCGAATGTATGGATGAGGTATTGTTTTAATGTTTTATACAATATGTGTCACTCCATGCGAATGAATGATTTTTTTCATGACATTCCAATGAATCTCTCACTAACTACAGGGGTTTTCTAATTCTCTACGCGTTTCTCATTCAAGGAGAGGGTAGTTAGAAAAAAATATGAAAAAAAATATAAAAGATATAGTAGTAATTCATGCGCACTCGCAAGCACGGTACTTTAAATTCACGGATCTAACATCGATAATTTAGATTTTTTTTAATTAAAAAGAACCCAGTTACTTGCTTCTAGTAGCCAGAGCGAAAACATTTTCAAAAAAAAAAAAGAAAAAACGCTGTTATTAAATTAGTATTTTCCTTTATAATCGTTTTCTTTATTATTGGGGAAGTTTTAATATCTTTATTAAAGGTTTTTGTATTAAAATATTCTTTTTCAAAAAAAAAATATATTTTACATGATTATTGAAGGCGTTAATCTAAAAATATTAAAAAATGTCCTTACAAAAGTCACAAAAACTTCGTACAAAATAAAAATCGTTTAAGGAAAAGAACAACCAAGTTTTTTGTCAATTATGATTACATCATATTTTACGTTACTTTGGGAACTAATGTGTTACCAAATATTGTTTTGACGTAACAATGCTTCCACATTCTTTATTTGAAATTTTAAAATTGACAGCTTTAAAAAATGTTGCCAGTATCAAAAACAAATCTACTGAAAAGTAGCATGAATATTTTTAGTATAACGCCCGTATGTAATAATTGTAAGCACTACCGAAACACCTGTATATTGCCATCTCTGTTTTTCTCAATAATAACGACAGAGATGTCAATATTGTGGTTGTTTCGGCATTGGACCGCAGTGTTTACCTGTGAGGCGCTGTCGTCGTTCACTTGAACGTCTCCGGGCGGGAGCAGCAGAGAGCGAAGTACTGGTAGAGGTGCGCTCACTATTTCTGGATCCTGTAACAATATAACGATATCTATATATATAAAAGAAAGTCGTGTTAGTTACACTATTTATAACTGAAGAACGACTGAACCGATTTGGCTGAAAATTCATGGGTATGTATTTGAGAACCAGGATACGGACATAGGATACTTTTTAACGGACAGACATAGGAACGAACGGAGTCGCTGGCAAAAGCTAGTTTAAAATAAAATTAACTTTTTGTAGAAGCGTATATTGAGAAACATGAATAGATAAGATAACTAAAAATACAATGACATTAAGAATGTGTTCTTTTTTCTACATTTTAAATTCTTCCTTTTTCTTAATGCCATTACACCAAAAATATGTAAAATCTCCTTGAACACTAAAGAGTTATTCATTAACTTATTTTGTAAGTTCTGTTGATAGTCTGTCTCTTTCTCTCTACTTAAATTATATCTTTCTTCTCTTTCGTGTAACAAAATTATCTAAGATGTGACGCGATTTTAAATTAATCAAATACATTGATTACATTAGTAAGTATTTGACTTAATATTTTTTTGACTTACTTGTAAAAACCGCTGCAGTCTATCAAACATCTGCGCAAAAGGCGGTCTCTCTTCAGGATTTGGATTCCAACATTCACACATCAGTCGGTAAATCTCTTGTGGACATCCTAAAAGATAGAATCCGTAAAACTGCATTAATCAATATCGCCATTCCTATCATTATCTTTAAAAAAATGGAGACAGAAATAGTTATTAATAGTAGTTTCTCAAGTTCTGTTGTTAGAAATGCGAACTTACCATAAGGTTTCTCCAGTCTTCCACCACCAGAGACCATCTCCATGACCTCTCTGTTGGTACACCCTGTGTACGGCATCATGCCCAGAGAGAACACCTCCCACAGCAACACACCAAACGACCTGCAGATACCAGGTGTCCAGAATTACATCGACAAAGACCATTTATTATTTGGTGAAGTAAAGTACAAAGTGCTTTATAACTTTTTTAGACTTACTACCGCAATCATTGTTTTTAACTTAGAGAATCTCAAAGTGGATTCCTGGGTTTCGAGAAAGACCCGGTCTTCTATCGGCAGGTGTAATGGCGGAAAAAGTTGATACTTCACAAATTGAAAACGAAATATAGCAACAATTCAACGTAAACATTACAATTTTGAAAGTAGTCTACAAGAACAAAAGGTCTACAAAAGTTTGAGGATCAATGGGCTGTAATAAATTATATACATACCATACATCGGTTTTAATAGTAAACACTCCATCAATATACGCTTCAGGTGGCATCCATTTTATTGGCAGCATGGCTTTGCCACCTTTCTTATAATATTCAGCGCGGTACACATCGCGAGCCATTCCGAAGTCCGCTATCTTGACAACGCGACCTGGACCTCGAGATGTTAACAGACAGTTACGTGCTGCAATGTCCCTGGTGGTACAAATGATTTTAAATATATATATTTTTTATATCAAAAAGATGTCAAACGGGCATCTGGATTCGCCGAAATAGCGAGGCCACCGTTGCCCATAGACATCCGAAAATGCAGATGCGTTGCCTATCTTTAATCAACCGAGAAGGACGCACAGAAAAAGGATTTTTCTCCTTCCTATGCGTCCCCTGTTCCGCCAAATTCACTTCCCCTTCCCATCCTTTCCTAATAAGAAAAGGGTGGGAAGGAAAAGAGGACTATAACAGGAATATATATATTTTAATTACTAATAAAAGAATTATTGCAACAGGCAACATTATAGGTCAACTAATATTAAAAAAAAATCATCTAAATTTAATAATAAATAGGCGAGGGACTAGTCATGGCAACAAAAGAATAAAATGACGGCGACGCGCTGTTAACCTCTATGACATTGTATTTCGTAACGAAGCGTTCATAAATTACGTGTGAGGTGTTTTTTGAAATTTCAGATCCTCCCCCCCCTTGGTTAGATGTCGTGAGATTTTATTCAACCCCCTACCCCCAACCCCCAATCTCACGTGAGATTTTTCAAAATGTTTGTTTCTTACTAAACGCGTTAGATTATTATTTCGTCTTACTTCGTGTTTTTATTTAAGCATGTACAATCTGGATTAAATGGACCAAAATAGTATAATTTTTGCTTCATTCAGAAAAAAAATTACGTGATATTTGCCGAGACCCCCCTCCCTCCCTCCAATGTAAGATTAGGTGAGATTTGATTCGACCCCCCTTAAACATCTCACGTATTTTATGAACGCCCCCTAAGTGACTTAAATCGACGGGTTTCGAAAATTTACTTTGCGTTATGAAGGGCTTTAAGTGTTGAGAAAACTCACCTGTGTATAAACCTCAAGCTTTCCAAATACCGGGAACCTTTGCATACATCCAAAGAGCATAGAATAAGATCCTTCATAGTGAGTGCACTCGCGCGCTCCGGCTTCGGACGACTCTCTCGTAAGAAGTTCTTCAAATCTCCACCCGCGAGTAACTCTAGGACTATAAATCTGTTGGAAAACTAATTAATGCAGTTTAGGTTATTAAAAACTAGCAGTAGTCCGCGACTTCGTTTGCGCGGAATTAAACATAAATATTGTAAAAAAATATAGCCTATGTCACCCTTAGATAGTGAAGCTTCACAACAGTTAAAGAATTTTTTCAAATCGGTTCATTAGTTTCTTAGCAAATTCACACAAACAAATCTTTCCCTCTTTCTAATATTATTATAGAACAAATTAGTGTGAGTTTGTCTAATCAGTGTTCCAAATTTAAGTTTGTTTAATAATTTAGTCTTTCTTTGTTTTTTTTTTAATATAAACAAAAATCAACGTATACTCATCATCTAAACGCTAAACCAATGGATAGACTTGAAACTTTGATACCATGTTCTGATAACGCAAGAGAAAGTTCGTGTCCTCAAAAAATCTAAATATTTTTGCTTACATTTAATGTTTTGTGATATTTCTCACCTCGGATGTCTATCAAAGCATACACCGATCAGATGTACAACATTAGGATGGTTGAACTTGGCCATGATCGCAGCTTCCATCAGGAAATCGCTCTCCGCTTGTCCGGTTGACAATTCTGGTAAAGTTTTGACAGCGACCGGCATTTCCACTGTGTCTCCAGTACGATGTCGGTACAGACCTTGATATACTTCTCCAAATGCACCTTGACCTAATGCTCTGCAATAAATATACTAGATAAACAAGCTTATAACTCTCAAACAAAAAAAAAACAATTTCAAATTCATACAACTTCATACATTACGCAAAAACATTACCCTTCTTAGTCAGCCGGGTTAAATTACTGCAGAGAAGTGAAACTGACTAGAAATCAAGGATCGTTTTCGGCTGTTAAACAAAATAATTCAAGAGTTTACAATTCTAATGTTTCAAATGGGATACTTACTTGACAAGCTTTAAGCTCTCCCTAGAGACCTTCGGTAGACCTCTAACATCGACACCTCTGGGAAGTATACTCTCACTGCCGTAGTGAGGGTTGAAGGCCATGGAGAGAGGCTCGTTACCTCCCGGAGCGTTCCTCAGACGTTGCAACTGTACGTCCTGTTCAGCATGACACTTCCGACGGAGTTCTTGTTCTTTGTACCGCTGATATCTGCCGTCTAAAGACAACAGTTTCACTGATAAAAGAGTCTTCCCTAACTATGTGTATTGCTACAAAGGTAGACAAAGAAAGTATGGGTTGTGTAAAGACAAGAAATATAGGAATTTAAATAAAGTTCAGATATGACAGATGATAGAGGTGTATGGAAAAGAAGTATAATGCAATGCCGAAACTGCATAGGGAATAGTTTTAACAGTTGTAGACGTCAACAACAACAACATCTGTCACATAAGACAGTACAATACAATTGTAAACATCAATATAAGTACTGTAAAATGCAATACAGAAATAAAGAATAAAAGACAGGCCTGTGTAAAGTTATTCCGCGTTTCGTCTGACGAGTGTGCGTTGTGCCGCAGGCCTAATTTAGTCCTCTTCCCCCTTTCATTCTTTTCTTATAAAGAAAGGATGGAAAGGGGAAGCCGATTTGTTGGAGGAGGGGACCCTTAATATAGTTAGCGTTAATAATGTACGACTTACAGAGATGTAGACAGAAGAGGACCATGCCTAATATGATTGCAGCGATGGCGACGGCCACTACGGTTACTATCTTCCATCGTTTGTCCCACGTTTCAACCACTAGGGATCAAATTAAACATATTTCACTTCGTATCACTATTATTAATAAGAGTAAAAATACCGCAGTAGATCCCGCAACAACAGTATTTGTTGGGTGTACGAATGGGTCGACCGGTGAAATACCACGACCACACAGAAGACAGGCGTTAAGTGGAAGCTATTCCGCGTACAGTCTGATGTGTGTGGTACCGGAGGCCTAATTTTAGTCCTCTTTCCCTTCCCACCCTTTTCTTATTAGAAAAGGATGGGAAGGGAAAGTGGATTTGACGGAAGAGGGGACGCATGTGAAGTAGGAATGTCCTTTTTCTGAGCGTCCCCTTCTCTGTTGATTAAAAGCAGGCAACGCATCTGAATTTGCGAATATATATGGGCAACGGTCGCCTCGTGAATTTATTTGACCGTTTGCTCGTTTGTCATCTTTCGATATAAAAAAAGAGTAAAAATAGCCTATGTTCGTCAGTAATTCATTGTCTATCTGATGGTATAATTTTTTTTTTAATCGTTACAGTAGTTTTAAAGATTATTCAACACATGCACATAAGTAATCACTGTCAAATCTTGCCACACATCTCGCTATCCGTACATATTATACAGGTGCTCTTCTGTACGAGGACTCTTTTTTTCAGAACTAATCTGATTAATTTTCTGGAATTTTTTTTACGAATTACCACTCTTGTATAGAGGTTCTCAAATATGACGGTTTGGAACATCGTAAGTCGCTGCGCTGTACACAATAGATGTAGCGGTGTTTAAAGAGAGATGCGCAGCTTGAGCTGCCAAGATATTTGAAATGGTTTGTAAAATGTCAGACTTACATATACACTTGGTGGGGTCAGTTGTGTCAAACATCCAATCAACCGGACAGTAGCAGGTGACCTCGCTCCTGTACTCGTTCAGAACTATGCAGCGATACGCACAACCACATTTCTGTGGACAATAGATTGGTAAAGTATACTTGTATAGTCATATTTGTACGTAAGAAATTATAACCATATGAAAATATTTCCTAAGAATTTCAACGAGAAACATAACTAATAAATGCTTTTATATCAAACAAACAGTATTTTATATTACTGAGTATGTCTCTACAATTTAATTTGTAAGGTTTCCGTCGATATTCATATAATACTAGTTGCCGCCAGCGATTCTGTCCGCGTACAATTAAAAAAAAACCTAATTGGTAGCCCATTTGTTCTTCCAGACTATGTTCTATCTACATCTAGGCCTGGTTTCAAAAATCCATCCATTCATATAAACTTTTGCATTTAGAATATGAATAGAGTTAAAAGAGTGAGGCAATTGCAAGATTCATGTTATATAAGTGAGGTATGGTTTATCAGCAGGGGGGTTATAACCGCAAGTTAGTGACTCACGTGGGGGGCGGGCAGCACCACCACTTCTCCGGGGCCGGTGCGTGGCGCGGAGGAGACGCGCGTGTAGCCGCCGACACTGCGCGCTGAGTCCACGTACGACCACCCCCCGCCGCCGTGTTCACCCTCGCCCTCGTTGGTGTTGCCACCTGGTCAATGACACTTATGTTGTCATGTTTGATGAGCTTACGCTGTCAATACACCGGTATAAAACATGTCACAACTCTGATACCTTAAAATAAATCGATACAAGTGACAAGTGTAGTGGAATTTTAGGATTTGACGACAGAAATAACAATAGTGTTGTTATAATAACTATCTATCTTGCTCTTACCCGTTTATGTATATTTACCTAGCCAGCCGCCGCCCCCGCCGCCGCGCCTGCAGCCGCCGCCGCCGCCGCCGAAGC
>DWMU01000032.1:0-15636 GCA_018246175.1 Papilio zelicaon
GTTCTAAGCTACCTGCCCACCAATTTTCAGTCAAATCGATTCAGCCGTTCTTGAGTTATAAATAGTGTAACTAAGACGACTTTCTTTTATATATATAGATTTGATAAGATATTGCATATAGTTATGAAATGTAGATAATTTTTAGTATGACACATAGATGGCAGGTAACAAATTGTATGTCATGGACAAAGAGTGACGGAGGCCAGGTTTTCATTACAGGAAGTTCTGGGCTATGGCCAGTTATTTCTGAACTGAATGCATTGCCAAAGGTTAGCATGAAACTGTAGCATAGACACAAATTAATTTTATATTCAAACAATATGTACTGAGTTTATGTTAATAGTGAAATTGAACGATTTCTTTAACAATAGATACTATTTTTTTATTACACGAATAAATTTGAAAGAACAAAATTTGGTGGTTTAACATATTTTACCAATGTTTAATTAAATTTATTTGTACAAAAATGTATTTAATTTGTTATGTTAAATGCAACTAGTTACTTAGGGATACTGTAAATTATGAATTGACATTAGTTGTTTGTCTTTTGCTTCAATGTATAAAGGCCTATTTACACTATGCAAGTTGCTTGCCTGTTGCATACAAATAAATTGAAACAATGACTGTCTTGTATAGTTTAAACAATGATTACTTACAATTATTAAAGGTAAATTATTTACACAATTTATTGCATTCAATTACTACTCTGGTACATACAAGAAAGTGGTATTATCTAAATGGGTCTTATTTCAGCATTAAAAAAATAACCAAAACTATTGTCAGTTACAGGAAAATGTAGAGTACAGGTTTTACTTTTCATTACTATGATTATTTTACCTGTTGGAATGGTAATGTAACTTAGTCCAGGGGGAAAACACACCATGATTCAACTCATGCAAATATTAAAAAATTGTGTAAGCTGAGATTAACTTAACCACTACATAAACCCAGTTGATATTCGCATAATCTTGTTTTATTCAAACTTTTACTAGAATAGAAGCAGTATCTTACTTGGTGCAAGATATTGTAAAACAATTTTAGGCATTTCAACTTCAAATACCACAGTCATGATCATAACTATTCAATTAATTAATTGCAAAATACTCACTTCATGAGCCTCGAAGACCAAACTCCGCATGAAGGTTTCATTTCTCGCAACATCACTGCCTTGGCTAGATTTATCTTCACTTGTTCAAGGAATTTTGTGGACTCTTCATCCAATTGAGAAGCATATGGTAATAGATGATTAATCAGGAGTTCCTTCTGAGGCTTGTACCCCAGAGCTTTAATACGCTCTGGAGACAGCGTCTGTTCTTCGAACTCATCGTCTTGAATCATCTTGGAATATTTTCAATAAAGTATGGGGTTTTAGCAAATAAAGACCTGTGATAACCGCAACATTACAGTAACCATTGAAGCAATAAACACACTGAATTATTTATTCACTGTCAACGTATTATAAATGATGGAATCAATAACGAAACATTGAATTTTTACAAGTCATGTAGATTTCTTTACGAAAAGATTTATACGATTTTAATGAAATGCAGAAGCATACGTTCCTTTTTACGATATTTTATAAATTGACGTTTGAAATAAATATGCTATGTCACGTCAAACAGATCGTATTGGAATAATTTCAGGTAACGCATACTTAGTGTTTATTTGAGATTATTATATGTGTAAGCCAAAACTTTTAATTATAATGTACTTAATTATTTTGTAAAGTGAAATATTTCTTTTTCCCATTTTTATATGGTTGATTCTTCTAATCTTAATGATTAGAGGAATCAGTGTTGGCAACTTTTTCATGGCCGGTTGCCACCTGAAGACAGTTTCTCCTCAAACTGACTGTGGTTCAGGCGTTGATGATACATTTAGGATTAGATTTTTACGGCGTTCACTTTTTTTGGGGAGGTTATGTGGAGACTGTGTAATTGCAGACCTGTGACTTCCCTCATTATCCAGCGCCCTAGGGGTCGTCCAGCCGCGCACTACCCTTACGCCGGCCCTGTAGCTAGTTGTAGATACAAAATACCATTACTTAAAGCCTGTCCCTGTACGGAGGTCGGGGAGTTCAAGATGCCATCGTTGGCTAATACCCATTCGCTGACATTTAAATGACACCAGGCCCGATGGCATTGTCTTTTGCCATCCCGAGGCCACTGGAGGCCACAATTAATCCGAGCGGCCAGTCGAAGGTTACTTAATTCCTCTATTTGGTTATAACTTACGTAGTCATGGAATGGATCTAGGATGCAGGTAGTTTGACAAGTTGATGTTTTATTATTAACAAAAAAAAAAAAACTTATATTTTAGCACATATGATTACAAATTTAATAGAGCTATCCATATTCAGTACGACGATTACATTTATAAGCTGATTTCAAATTTATTACATAGATGTAGACAAATCAAGATATTAAAGGCACAAATTCATTCAGGATGTGGAGCGCTCTCATACCAGTGGAAGTGGACTCATACTGATCTATGATAATTAAAGTTTTATATATCGTACTCGTAAATCAGAAAGCTATTATTTCTTTATGGTCATAGTTTCATATGTACATATTTAAATAAAAAAAATCTTTATGATATTACAGTTTCTCTAGCTGTTGTGTACAAACTGGCAGCGAAGACAATATCTCTTTTAATAGCGGTAGACGCTTCTAGCATTTTGGCTTGAAGCTTCGGGTCTCCTATTGCAACGGCGGCGTCTTTTACGTCAATCAACAACTAAAAAGAAAAAAAATATTTAGGCGCAGTTAGAACAACCTAGAAATATGGATCATAATTTTCGTGTTTTTTGCTTAATTTATTGCGAAAAATGACTCGGACAGTTTAAAAAATGTGACGTAATGATTTTACAAAAATATTTTTATACATCAAAAAATTATAATGTTCTAATAAAAGTGGGATAGTGTTAAGCAAAACATACTTCATGTAGTTGTTGAATACATCGGACTATGATGCCTTCTTGCACATCTGTTAAATCCATAATCTCTGCAAAGGGTTTCTCGAGGGCCCATTCGTATACAACTCTAATTAAACCAAAGTTTAACCTTTCTCCTTGCCCTTCAAATTGACTGACCTGTTTTTGTAAATTAAATATTATAAATCATCAAGGTTAAGTTTAGATTAGATTAGATGCTTAAGTTTTTTAATGATGACTGAAAAAAATAAACTTACCAGATATTTAGATTCAATTGATGTTAAATCTTCATCAATGGCTTTGATAGCATCAACACCTTCTTTTAATTTATCAGTCAACGGCTGGCTGACATTTGTCTTAGCTTGGAATACAAAACAACTTAACAAAGCCGCTATCTCCGCTGGGTTTTTGTCAGTGAATACATTACGAAAGACCAGCTCCGATATAATGAGTTCATTAGTCCCCATGCCACATGCCACACGACCTTTCAATATGACACTATCATGTTCGTCTATGTAATTTAATTCACGTAACACTAACAGTCTTCGTTGATAATCCGGGTACAAAGCTAAGTTTTCAAATGATAATAGTAATTTGTATTTATCCCGCTTCCTTTCAGCTTGCTTTCTTTCGTAAACTATAGCGAATTCTGTTTTAAAGTTCGCGATATCAGTTGATTTCTTTTGAGATTCTAACATGTCCTGTGAAATGAAAACATTTGGTGTTAGATTAAATCAGTGTTTCCCAAACCGAGCGATAACGCCCCCTTGGGGGCGATAACGCCCCCTTGGAGGCGTTTGAAACCTAGGAGGGGGCGATAAGAGGCCCAAAAAATGGGGGGCATTGAAATTAATTAAAGTAATGAAATTGTTTTTAAGTTTTAGGGCTGAATAAAAATTAGGGGCGCTCTGAAATACATATCATTAATTTTCAAAGGGGGCGATGAAAGAAATAAGTTTGACAATCACTGCTCTAAAAGAAGATACATGATTAAATTATAGAGCCAAATACGCTTTCACCGAATGTCCGTCACAATGAAGTTCTGGTCATATCCTTAAAACTTATACTAGGCTATTTTCAAATACTAAACTTTATATTTGTAACTTGGGTGATGGATGAACAGTGACTTTTGAGCCACCTCTCAGGACACATCCTGTATATTAAATAGATGGCAAGGAAGGAAGGAAGGTAAAATGCTAGTTTGGTTCCTGTTTACCTTATTTACGAATCAGTTCCATCCACGATACATGTAAATTAATTTAAATAAATTAAAAAGTATAGACACATCTCATTAATGTAAAATCTATTCAGTCCAGGTGTTTATAAAGAGAGTGAGCTTCTTTTTAAATCGTTACCGCATTTGAATTTCTTCTGGTGTTTGAATGTCTATGGGTGACATTAAACAGCGCCAATCGTTTGACCCTTTATCTTATTAAAAGATATCCTATCTATAAGTTCCTATCTTTTCTAATCTTATCTTAGATTATCTTATTACCTTTTGAGTTGATAAGATTAGATAATATTGAAATAAAAGTATCGCTTCTTTATAAATAACTAGCTTTTACCCGCGACTTCGTCCGCGCGGAATAAAAAAAAATGCACACAAGATAAAAAAGTTCCTATGTCCGTATCCTAGTTTTAAGCTACCTCCCCACCAATTTTCAGCTAAATCAGTTTGACCGATCTTGAGTTATAAATAGTGTAACTAACACGACTTTCTTTTATATATATAGATAGATATTCTGCTTTTTATTTATAATTTATATTTTAATAATTCAAGAAAGAATCTCAAAGTGTTTTGCTATTGGTCAAATTGATTCGTTGAGTTGTTAATTAGCCTTCAGTTTATAATACGCTTAGTAAGATTATAAAAAATGAAAATGACAATCAGTGTTTATTTGGAAACCACGGGGTTTATAAAACAAATGAGAGCTCATTTAATATGGCCAAGATAACGTTATCGTGGATAAGCATTGCTTAACATATTTTGAACTCGTTTTCCTCTAGACTTCTACGAACATTTAATATTCAATCAACACAAAATGTCGACGGATACGTCCGCTGGGAAATCATATGATAGTTTGTTGTTTTTTTCGTTCATTCATTTAATTGAAATAACAGGAAGGTTAATGGCGTAAGACCACAGACAATTGTTAGAAGTAGTTTAGGCGGAAACGAACTTGACAGTTGACTAATTTAATTACTTTTTAATTTTTTCGTTTTTAAAATAAACTTGTTTATTATTCTAGTTTCTAATAGTAATAAGTAAAGACATATCTTCTATCTATCTAAATATCGTAAACATAATGTATTGGCGTTGCTGATAATGAAAAATCAATTTTATAAATTGTTGTCTGTTTGCTTGTCCGCAAGTTAGCGCTTGTTCGGTGTAATCTCCGGACGGAAGTCGCGGGTGAACGCTAGTAATAGAATGAAATAAATTAAGTATGAAGTAATTAATTCTACAGTTGGAAATCTGTTACGTTATAATTTCTTTTCTATTATTATGTTTCGATTGCCGTGATACTTTTATTATTATTATTATATAGTTTATATTTTTGTCAACGAGAAAAAAAGAGATCATAGTACGCTACTGTCACTGTCACCTTGACATTTAAAATACGTGAATTTCATAAATCTATATATATATAAAAGAAAGTCGTGTTAGTTACACCATTTATAACTCAAGAACAGCTGAATCGATTTGACTGAAAATTGGTGGGCAGGTAGCTTAGAACCAGGAAACGGACATAGGATAATTTTTACCCCGTTTTCTATTTTTTTTGTACTCCGCGCGGATGGAGTCGCGGGTAAAAGCTAGTTCGCAATATATTCCACCTTAAAACACTAATATCTGCGCAAAATTATCATCATTGCAAAAGGTCACCACCCCTTATTATTATCGATTTAGGTAATCACCGTTTAATCCTTAATGACAACAAAATTACTTCCGTGAAGTCTGTAAAAACAACCATAAAATTTAACGAGTCTAGTTATAAAAAAAACGTGTATTGTATAACATATTAGATAGAAAAATAATTAGGTATTGTATATATATTTGTGTATTACATTTATTATCTTAGGAGTTAATCTAAATAATTGAGGTATATTTTTACGTATAAATTTATAACCTATAAATACGTAATATGGAACACAAAAATAGGACGAAAAAAATAGGACAAAATAACATTTCGAAAATCGACTCTTGAACGAAAAAAGACGAAAAAATTGTATGAAACACACCATCATATATTTGCATGGATGGATGGATGGATGTTTGTTAGAATGTATCTTCAGAAAGGCTGCATGGATCTCTATGAATTTTGACATAAAAGACATTCTGGAAGAACACATAGTTATCTATGATTCAGAACATGTGTACGGTTCTCGTGGGATACGTTTGATTTGCATATTTAATTGATAACTCTGTACCGGTTCAACACATCTTACTGACATTTGGCACAAATAAAAAACATAAGACAAACACATAAGATTTAACTTTTTTAATTCTGCATAGATTAAACGTCAGGCAAATGCTAGTAGGTTATAATAAATCTACGATTTTACATTTTAATGCGTTATAAAGGTGTATGTCTTTTTGTTAATTTGGTATACAGAAAATTTAGTAACTACAGTTATTACGGTCCTTATAATCAAATGAATTACTTTGTTAAATATATAACAAGTATTTACAACGAGATTTTAAAGTACAATAACAATGTACTTAAAAATTTATTTATAAAAATTATGAGCTGAGTGAATGGTGAATTAAGGCCTGGACAGTCGAGGAAGTTTATTTCCTACCCACTTCGGAGACGCAATGCATTTATATCGTGAACTTCTCATAACTATAAATAATGCGAAAAGCTTTCTGTGACGCTAAGGAAGCGCTGCTAACGCGTTTACTACTGTCATAAAGTATGTAAAACCTAAAACCTTAAAAGGGATGGCAATATTGTTACGAAAGTGGAGATTCACGGATGCGGTGACCGTTTACTATATTTATGTGATCCCAAGTGGGAAGCGAATTCAATTCTTGTACTGCTTCAATTACATTCAAGTCTATTTTGAAACAGTCTTTGTATTAAACCATAGTGAATTCGGATAATTGAGCAGTTTGTGACAATCGTCGACAATTTCCTGTCAATGGCTTATTGATTGTTGCATCACTTCCTGGTCGAGGTAATTTTTCAATCAATAAATTGACAATAGCTTTGGTAGTGGCATGACTTTTAGATTAATTTTGTGGGAAAGTTGTTATCAGCCTGCCTTTCTCTCTACGTTGATCGTGTCGGCACAATATGTCTTACTCTTCCATCCATCTCGTATCAGCCAATGTTATCGGTACTGATTGAATTCTCCCCCTCCCCCTCAGCTAATTAAAGGCAACGGATCTGCAATTGCAATGGTCAGTACTTCGTTATTTCGGAGGATTCAGGTAGCCGCTTGCTCTTTTGCCACTTCATAATATAAAAAAAATCATTTTCTTAATTAATCCTATGGTAATCATTTTTTTGGTTCAATATTATTACATATTAAGGTTTATTAAGCACTCTATGCGTTACGACAATTCATATCGAACGATGAAAGCCCAAGGATTAGTTTTACGGCCTCCTATCGTCTATCGTCTATAATATCTTAAAATATTCTTCCTTAGGGAAGATTATCAACCTTATATAAACTACCGATTACTATAAGAGTGGTAGACGACAGCAACAACATCTCTAGCACAAATCGGCCATCTCGCCCGGTGAAATACTACGACCACATAGAAGACAGGCGTAAAGTGGAAGCAATTTCGCGTTTCGTCTGATAAGTGTGGTGCTGGAAGACTAATTTTTGTTCTCTTACCCTTCCCACCCTTTTATTACAAGGAGGGATTGTATAGGAAGGTGTAATATTCTCTTTCTGTGTGTCCTCTCCTCCGTCGAGTAGAGGTACATAACGCATCTGAGATTGTGGATGTCTACGGGCAACGGTCGCTTCGCTACTTCGACGAATTCAGGTGGCCCTTCGCTCGTTTGGCACCTTATGATATAAAAAATATAGTACTCGGATATGTAATTCTAATTTTTCTTCATATTTTTGCATCTTTTATGTTTTATTGTACAGGAATGTTATATTTTCCACTAATTATGATAATTTGAGAATTGAATATGACATAAAATCTTTCTTATTTTTTTAGTAATATTAATGCTAAAGAACTGTTGCATCAATGCAGTGCATGTCATGTTATTGTGTCCGCATAGTACGTCTGGGCGTGCAGCGATTATCACGATGTCCTTCGGTTTCGTCAGCCGTCGACAATTGACACGGCTCAGCGACTGATGACCACTAAACGCTCCTTTCCTATATATATGAGGTCCAAGTGATGAGAGACAGTTCAGTATATTACGTTATTACATTATTATTGGGACAATACATATTCAGAACAATACGTTTAATGAGTAAGTTCTTACTAATGTTATAAATACAAAGATTACATAATAAACTAGCTGTCGCCCGCGACTCCGTCCGCGCGCAGTTAAAAAAAAATGAAAAATTGATGTTGGCCGATTCTCAGACCTACTCAATATGCTCACAAAATTTCATGAGAATCGGTCAAGCCGTTTCGGAGGAGTACGGGAACGAAAACTGTGACACGAGAATTTTATATATTAGATATACGGATTTTTTTTTATAAAGTAACTCTAAAACAGCTGATTGACTCTGGATGTTTGGAGTAGATACTAAGTTATTCCTTATAATTTTATACGGACGGAGTGGCGTAAGTATAAGAATTTGTACGTATCGCTTCAAGTTAGACGGTGCGGTAATGTTAATTTTAGTAATAATACTGCTGAGGTTTTTTCTACCACTATTGTCATGTATCTTATGCCTTGTACCACACGAGGTCTCGTGTCAACCCACGTTGCTTTACTCATTCCGAGAACTTGTCATCAAAATACTTAGTTTAGTTAACTTTCCTTCTGTTTGTAACACCCAACTCTTTAACAGGTAGTTATTTAATTAAAAAACTACGGGGGGAAAAAAAATTGAATCGAGACACTAATTGGTTAAGCTACTTGTCACATAAACACAAACCATTATCGTCTTATCAGTCGAATCTCAGATTAAAAAATGAGCTCATATCATCTTTATGTAATACTAGCTTTTACCCGCGACTCCCTCCGAGTTATAAATAGTGTAACTAACACGACTTTCTTTTATGTATATAGATAGATTTAATGTAAATTCTAAAAGGAATGTCGTCCACTTTATAAATTTTCACAAGTCCGCATTTGTTCAGGATAATCTTCAAAACGACTGGCTCTATTTTAACGAGATATGTCGTTTCAAATATCTTGGCAGCTCAAGGTTAGCAGTGACCTCCCCCCACATCAACCGCTACGCCCCGCTATACCTAAATTTGTGTTTTGCGCAGTGATTCGCGCGAAGTTACGAGCCGCCATATTTGAAAATATTTATAACTGATGCGTTTTGATTGCTTTTGCACAAAATAGTAATGACAACTACAAAGGTAAAGGAGCAAATACAGTAATGATGGATTCTGTTAAAGATAGTATGCGTAAGAAGAGGATGAATTCAGATACGACTGCTGATAGAGATTTATGAGGGAGTACATACTGTGCCAACCCCCAAATATGCATACGAACTCATGGGCAAAAGCTAGTACAATATAAATCAAATTAATTGAATCTAATTTATTATTTTAATGCGAACAAACACAAACTACGGGCAGCCATCTTGTGACGTCAAATGAAAACGTTACAAGTTTTATTTATGAACCAGTCACCTTTTACATCAATCAAACCGCAAGTGGAGTTGACTAAAGAATAATAAACCATCTTATTAATGCTTTTGCTATATACAGATACATTTTAATGTCATCCATATTAATGAAAGGATTTAGTTAGAAACACTTCATATTATCATATGCATGTGTTAAATTTATAACGATTGTTATAAAATAAAATGCTGAAAATACAGTTATGTTGTTAGATTGAATATCAATCTAGAGTTTTATGTCTCATAATCATTTGTAGTTATTTAATATACTATAGTTTACGTACTACTAATGTATCTGTGTAACAACAGACCTTATATACGGCAATAATAGACGTGAACAGAATGGAAAAACAACTTTATAAAACATGTTTATTAATTTGAATGGCAAATCAACATATTAATTTAGAGATTACACCAATTTTATTAATACCATTTTTAGTCTAGGATAAAGAAAATGTTAAACGATACTTTTTTCTGTACGTTTATTTTTTACAAAAATAACAACACAAGGTTATCATACTTAACTAGCTATTTATAGCTACGGTATTAAGTTTTTAGCTTTTAAGAAAAGGTTAATCCGTTTTATGTACGTTGTATTTCTTATGCTGTTCTACTTCTATTTTCGTGTTCAATTTTGTATGTTCAATAATCTTTGACTATGGAGGAACGGACTAGGCAAAGAGTTGCCGCGCAGTCCGTTGTACTAATGAAATTTAGCCACCTTTAGCGGGAGGTTGGGGGCTGATGTAAAGTTGAATATCACAATTGTGAAATCATGTAACACATGTACGTCTTTACGAACGCATACTGTTACGTTTACAAACTTACACAAAACGTTCGCCCAAGAACCTATTGTTCTTTTTTATTTGACAGAGGGAAATGTGTGCGATTACAGGTCCTGTCATTGAAAGTCAAAGGTTTTCAAACAACGTAATTTTATGTGACGTCATCATCGCTACAATATATTGCGCTTTATGCAAAATAAAAATGTATTAACACGGACTATTATATCTCAGTCTGATTACACGATCGTGTAGGCTGACAAAAATACAGTGTGATTTTTGAATATTAACATCTACATAAATATTAAAATGTTAACCTTACTGGTATTATTACCAGTAATTAATTACCATTCAAGACCTATATATAAAGACCTATATAGAAGATATTATATCTCATACTAGCGGTCGCCCGTGACTTCGGCAACGGAGGATGAAAAAAGTAGCCTTATAATATGCCTGGTTGTATCAGCTACTAAAGTCTCGTGAATATCAGTTCAGTCGTTTCGGATATTACCCGGGACAAACTTAATGTTTATAAATATGTTTGTTAATTTTGGCTTTAGATCGAAATGAACCATACAATCTTGTTTTATAGAGTAGAATGTTTACAATATAGAAAACGATATGCCTTTCTGTCTGTACTTGGCGATTTCGGTATCTTAAAATGCAACTTATTACACTTTAATTCCGTACGTCAATTTTGGTCCGAATTAGTTACTCATCATGTACCTATATAAAAGAATTGTAATAAAACATTTCAAAACTACAAATGAATATGAATGGTGTGATCAGATTAGATTAGATTAAGGTAACGCAAACCTTTAAAAAAAATATATTAATCGCATCGAAGGGAATATGACAGTTTAACCTGGATAAGGGAGAACTGGATAAGCGTGAAACCTATATAAGCGAGAGTCATTGTCCGGTTCTGACAAGACATACATACGCGAAAAACTCGGGTTAGAGAGATACCTCTTTAAGCGAAAAAATTGACTTTCGATTATCCAGGTTCGACTATAACTGTATCACATAGTACGAACCAAAAAGTATTGTACATTTTACCAACAAAAAAAAAAATAATTAAGTGAGAAAAAGTTTTTCATCACAATTATTTTGTAATCTAAAGAGTTTTAGAGTGAATTCTAGTTTGTTTCTGGTTGTACTTTGGTTTGGAATCCGGTGAAAGAAAGATAGGAATTCTGGCAATCAAATTGTTCATAGACAAAATCATAATCATTGTCTAAAAACAAAGATAATAAAATGAATTCAATTAAAACACGCAGTGACACATCGTTATTTTAGATAAAAGATGATTAATGTACAAATACTCATTGTTTTATTGCTTTAACATTCGTAGGCACCAGAGGCGTGCAATTTTCCTGAAACATGCGCACAATTTGCACAACGACCTTCCGGTCTCGTCAAAGACTATACCGTTTCCAGAAGAGACAACTTGTATGTTCTTTCTAGCTGTTATATGCGACTTCTTCCACGTTGCATTAAAAATTGGTTGCTTAGCCAATATTCCAGACTGTAATCCCAATTTCATCTATGTCTATTCAGCTGTTCTGTAGTTACATGGCCACAATTCGAGTTTCACATTAAAAATAAAAAAACATTAAAAATTTCACATGTATAAAATTAATAAGAAAGATTCATCTATCATCATCTATCTGTGTGTATCATTTTGTACATTCCTGAGGGTCGCGAACTATCTTCTACATGGTCACATGTGTTTCTCCACTATGTGATGTTTCACGATGGGTATGGTGTTATGTTAGATTTCACATTTTATATCAAAGTTTGATAATAAAAAAAGAACAAATCCTTATTACACGCAATTGAATTCAATTCGCAACGCTATGAATGTTACAATTACGTTCTTGTATGTATAACATAATTTATGTATGTATGTCTTATAAAAAAGAATAGAATATTCATACAAATAGAGCGCTTATACGAGAAAGGCATATACACACGTAGAGATTAAGATTTAAATGTAACAAAGAAATATTGAGTCATTGACCATCTATCTTGTTTAATCTTTGACCTGCGCCAGCGCATTATAAAGTATCAAAGTAAAGGTCGCAATACAAACATCGCATCGTCCATCCGACAGACGGTCAGTCGAAAGTAGACGCGCGAGTCGGTACATCGTTAGCGCGCGAATATTACAATTTTGTTCTTAATTTAAAAAATTAAAATGCTGTTCTACGTCACCGTGGCTGTGCTACTGGCCAGTGTCCAGGCGAAATTTTACACGGATTGTGGTACTTAATATTTTTTTTATTTGTCATTAGATTGCGTATTTTTTTCAATGTATAAAATATGACTACGATCGCAACTGATGTGTTTTTTATTGTTACATTAAGAAGTTGTTTTTGTAGTTGTTATTTATCATCTTTTATTTGCTCTGATAATCGCCGGCCCATATTTTATATGTATATTTACATTATTGTTTGTTTTTAAATTTTATATATTTAATTAGCTGAATTATCTACTAGAATTTTAATTATCTGTACTTGCCACTACTTATTCCATTTCAGCTATTCTTCCATTTTTACAAAAATGTTGATAAAGTTTTAACTTAAGACGTAAAAGACTTTAGTTGTTCAACTTATTTGATAGATCCAAAGACGCTGTAAAATTAGTCTAAATGATCAAAGTGTTATTGATTGGTCTCTGTATAAATATGTAGTATTGGAAGGTCTTACGCGTATAACCTTATTATCACTTACATTTTGCTATTATAATATTTTCACTCTTTAAAAAAGATAGATAATAATATGTATTTGTACCAGTGCTATGACAATGTACAGCATTGAATACTAAATACCTTTTATTTTTATCTTTTTTTCAGTCAGTTCATAAATATTCCTTGTAAAGAACCTTCAAGTTCTAATAAATTGGAAACACTTAATCTTTCTTTCTTTACACATATAGTGCTTATTTCAATATGTGCATTATAGTAACAAATAATTTAATATAAAATTCGCCTAATAAACATACTGTATCGAAAGACCAAGGATATCTGACCCGGTGGATATAAATCAAACTAAATTATAGCACGCTAGCGCCACTTTGTCAATGTTAATTGTCACAAGTTTCGTACTGTAGCTGTCCAGTCATGTTTTTTTTCTTTTAATTCATTTTCTATGCTCATGTAGGTGTTACGTATTTTCTGACAGAACTCATCGCGATAGCAGCGCCTCTCGTAATGGCCTATATAAGATTATTGACCTATAATTGACAAATAGTGTTATTTGTAACTTTATTCGGTTAACCACAATTTCAAATGCAATCAGTGGGCCTAGCTTCGAGCACAAATATTTGTGACAATCGCTTTCGTATTCGCAATCGTTACCTTCAATTATGTGAAAATTAGCATGGGATTTTTGGTGTACTTTACGCCCGCTACAAAAATTTTACTACGAGTTTTGTCGACGATGATACAATGGCGATTGTCGCATATTTTCGAGCTAGGCACACAGTACAGTTGTTCCGAAGTAGTTGTTATCACGTAACTTTCTCATTTAAAATGAAATCGCTCTAATTATTAATTACTTAGATCAAATAATAACAAATTAAGTTACTTCGTAAAATTATGAAATAAGTAAGCGATTATTTAAGAGATATGTACGCGGTGTATCAAAACAGATATGTATTGTAGATGTTACGTGAAAGAAAGCAATTCGTAACATGCACGTATTAAAGAGATTACGAAATATTCAATAATCTAGCCTTGCCTACGTAAATTACATGCAAACCATATTATGTTTATTGATGACTTTTTTGTTTTTTATTATAAAAAAGCTAATGCTACGCAATTTTTTGATAAATACTTTAAAGAAGTCATGTATTATCTATTAAAATTCTATCGAATGGTGTGCAAAGATAAGAAAGTTACATCAATTAAATCCTGCCTTTTTATAGATTTTGCAAACTGATCTAACATTTAATTCCACGTGGTGTGAGTCGCAGGCAACAGCTATTAATGCATTGTTTCAATTTTAATTATTTATTAGTTGTGTATTGTTCCAGGATCAAAGCTGTCCACATTGCAGAAGGTGGAAGTCAGCGGGTGTTCTGACAATGCCAAGGAATGCATTCTCAAGAGAAACACTAATGTCTCCATCGACCTTGAATTTACACCATGTTAGTATCTTGCTAAATTGTTGTACATATCTTACTCAAAGATGTTTAATGAGTAATTAACTGCTTAGTATTGAATTTTCATAGTAAATCAACACATTCGTAATAACTTAGTCTCTTGGCTTCGGCGGAAAATCTCCGTTACTATTTCGTTTTTCAGTTTAAGTGTAGTGTATTTTTTGCATGACATGGATGGAATGTTGTCAAATATATAAATAGGTCATAAGATAATTTAGATTTAAAATCGATCCCGGTAGGTGGCGTTGATATCGATTTGATTATAAAAGTGAATTCGACAGGCAAGTCGGCATCTAGAACAACCGCTAATATACATATTAGCTATTAGCTTCATAGTGAGTCGACTAAATTTGATTTTATTATGTTTTATAGCAAAGGATATAAAGAATTTGGAGACAGAAGTTCACGGTGTGATAATGAACCTGCCGGTGCCTTTCCCGCTGCCGCAGCCAGACGCTTGCAAGGACACCGGCCTCAGCTGTCCTTTGAAGGTTTGTTAGCCCTTTACATCTTTCGAGTACTTTAACAACTAACACTAAATGGTATCGTAGGTACGCGCTACTTTATCTAATTTTAAAATTAAACAAATTTGACTTGCAACTGGAACTTTTGACTCTCGGTGCAATATTTAATATTGTCAAACTAGGCCCAGATATCTAATATATGGATCTTGATCTGGTCTAACATAATTTCAGATGATCATTTATAACCCAATAGAAAAGGAAAACAATGTTTTTATTTATTTATATGGGTTTGTATGTTTACTGTGACCTCTTAAACGACGAAACTTGATGAGTTGAGTTTATTTTAGTCAGTCAGATTTTTATATTTAAAAGTAAGAAAATGTTTTTTTATTATTTGTTTATTTTTCCAGGCCGGCGAAGTTGCGAAATATAAATCAACATTACCAGTTTTGAAGTCATATCCTAAAGTAAAAGTCGACGTGAAATGGGAACTGAAGTT
>DWMU01000033.1:0-15625 GCA_018246175.1 Papilio zelicaon
ATTAATGACTCCTATGGATTATTTTGATAAACTTTTATTAGATAAAAAATAGTCCAAAATGTCTGTACTACCTTACATAAAAAAGAGAAAACATAAAAATGCTTTACTCTTTCCAAAAATTTTCTTGCTTTAATATTTTTAATTAAACAAAAGTAATTAGTACCATTGGTGCATTATCACCAGTTCTATTATCTACTTTAATTAACTTTGTATATCCACCTTTACGGTCTTTATATCTTTCAGCAATATTGCCAAATAATGTTGGAATAACACCATCCTTTGGATGCTCTTTAGTTGTAATTTTACGCAATTTAGCAATTGCCATTCTTCTTGAATGCAAATCACCACGTTTAGCTAACGTTACTAAAGGTTCAATAAATGTTTGTAATCTTTTTGCTCTTTTTTCTAACAAAACTAATTTTCCATGAACAATTAATTCACTTGCTAAATTACGGATTTCAGCATCTACTTTAGCACTATTTCTTCCGATATTGTTAATATATGACATTTTTTCTTATCCTCCTTCTTAGTTTTTAATAGAAAACTCTAAATTATGTTTTGATACACAATCTTCAATTTCTTTAATTGATTTTGAACCTAAATGTTTAATTTGTTTAATTTCATCTAAACTTTTAGTTACAATATCACCCAAAGTTTTATAACCATCACGTTTTAAACAATTGTATGAACGAACAGTTAAATTCAACTCTTCTAAGGCTTTGTTTAAATCATTATTTTCTTGCTCATTAGTAATTGAAATAACTTCAAAGTTTTTAACATTATCATCTAAATTAACAAAAAACTCAATATGACTCATTAAAATTTTAGCTGCCATTGCAATAGCTGATGCTGCTTTAACTGAACCATTAGTTTGTACACCAAGAATTAATTTTTCATATTCAATACCCTTTAATGTTTTAGTTACAGGTTCAATTTTATAATCAACTTTTTCAACAGGTGAAAAGTTTGAATCAATAGCAATAATGCCTGAACTATTAGCAATTTCTTTTTTATTTTCCTCAAATGAAGAATAACCACGAGATTTCTTTACCATTAATTCCATTTCAAAAAGAACATTTCTTGAAGTTGTTCGAGCAATAATTAATTCTGGATTAACTACTCTAACATCAGTTGGACAAATAATATCTCCGGCAGTAATATCTTGTTCACCAGTAATACTAATTTTTAAATTAGCAATTTTTTCGTCCTTTTGAATATCACCATCAAAAGCTAAAACTAAGTCCTTAACATTTAAAATTATTTCAGAAACATTTTCAATTACACCTTTAACTGCAGTAAATTCATGAGATACACCACTTATTCTAATTGCATATACAGAAATACCTGGTACTGAAGATAACAATGTTCTTCTTAAGGCATTAGCTAAAGTTGTTCCATAACCACGTTCTAATTGACTCACAATAAATTCACTGTAATTAATAGCACTATTTTCACTGTTTAAACTAAATTTTGGTTTTAAAAATTGTTGTTCCATGTTTTATTTTCACCTACTTTATTTTCTTGGTTTTTTTGGTGGACGACAACCATTATGAGGGATTGGTGTCACATCATTTAAATCTTTGATTTCAAAACCTACTGCTTGTAAACTACGAATTGATGGTTCTCTTCCTGGTCCTGTTCCATTAACAAAAACACTTAAAATTTTAACTCCGTGTTCCATAGCAGTTTTACCTGCAGCTTCAGCTGCTAACTGTGCTGAGTGAGGAGTTGATTTACGAGTTCCTTTGAAACCTACTGCTCCAGGACTTGATCAAGCAATAACATTACCATTAAGATCAGTAATAGTAACAATAGTATTATTAAAACTTGCTTTAATAAATGCTTTTGCTTTAATAAAATTAGGATTAACTTTAATTTTTTTCTTTACTGTTGTTTTTATATTCATTATTTTTTTCCTCCTAATTAACTTGCTTTTTTCTTGTTAGCAACCGTTTTACGTGGTCCCTTGCAAGTTCTTGCATTAGTTTTTGTTGATTGTCCTCTGGCTGGTAATCCTTTACGATGACGAATACCACGATAACATCCAATTTCCATTAATCTCTTAATGTTTAAAGACACTTCACGTCTTAATTCACCTTCAGTTTTATATTTCTTTTCAATTAATTGACTAATTGAACTTAATTCTTTTTCTGTTAATTCATTAATTTTTTTAGTTTCTTCAATTTTTAGTTCTTTTAATATTTCTGAAGATTTGCTGCGACCAATGCCATAAATTCTTGTTAAACCAATTACTGTATGTTGATTTCCAGGAATATTTACTTGCGCAATTCTTCGACTTGCATTGTTAGTATTTGATGTCATATTTATTTTTCCTCCTTAATATTTTTATCCTTGACGTTGCTTATGTTTAGGATTTTCACAAATGATTACATTACGTTTTTTACGTTTGATTGGTTGACATTTGTCACAAATTTTTTTAACTGATGCTTGTACTTTCATCATTTTCCTCCTGTTAAACTATTAGTTTTCTTTGTTTTCATCATCTTTATTTATCGGTAAATGTGTAGTAGCCATTCTGTTACGAAAAGTAATTCGTCCTTCAGTTAAATTATAAGTTGATAATTCAACTTTTACATGATCACCTTTGATAATTTTAATTTTATGTGTTTGCATACGACCCGATGGTCTTACAATAGGAGTAAAGTCATATTCATTCAACTTTACTTTAAATCTAGCATTAGGTAAGACTTCTATTACTATACCTTCACATTCAATAGTACTATCATTAGTTTTTTTTACTTTTTGAACTTTGGGTTTAACTACTTGTTTTGGTTTAGCCATTAATTACATTCCTCATTATTTTTTTGATTTTCATTAAGTATTGTTAGTACTTCACATCCATCATTAGTTACTAGGATAGTGTGTTCAAAGTGAGCAGTTTGCTGTTTATCAGCAGCAACTACTGTTCACTTATCACTTAAAACCAGAATTTTATCAGTTGTTGTTTGAACCATTGGTTCAATACAAATTGTCATTCCTGACTGCAATTTTATTCCAGTGTTGGGCTTACCAACATTAGGAATAGCTGGGTCTTCGTGGAGTTTTTTACCAATACCATGCCCAGTATACGATGTTGGTAAATAAAAGCCTTCGCTTTCTACATAAGTTTGAATGGCGTTACTAATATCACCAATTCTAACTCCTGGTGCAATAATTGCTATTGCTTTATTTAATGATTCTTTAGTCACATTAATAAGTTTTGCTTGTTCTGGTGTTGGTTTCCCACCAACACACATTGTAAAGGCAGCATCTGCATGATAACCATTAACAGCAGCACCAGCATCAATTTTCACAATATCATTCATTTTAAAAGGTTTATCATTAGGAATGGCATGAATTAATTGTTCATTAACTGAAACACAAATTGTGGCAGGAAACCCATGATAATTTAAAAAAGAAGGTACAGCATTATTTTCTTTAATAATTTGTGCTGCCACTTTATCAAGCATTTTACCAGTTATTCCAACTTTTATTATCTTTGCTAACTCTTTATGAATAAGTGCTACAACTTGACTAGCGGCTTTGATATTTTGAATTTCACTTTGACTTTTAATGCTAACCATTATTTTTATTTCCTTTTAATGATGATAAATATGATTTAATTTGTTCTTTAATATCACTATTATCTTGGTTGGCATCCACTGTTCTTAACAGTCCACGTTCTTGATAAGAATCTACCAATGGTGCCGTTGCTACTTTGTAAGTTTTTAAACGATTGATAATTGTCTTTTCATCACTATCATCAATTCGCTTAATTAATTTTACCCCATCATTATCACAAATACCAGTAATCTTTGGTGGTAGGAAATTAAGATTATAAATTGCTTTACATTGAGGACAAGTAACTCTTGAAGACAAACGTTTAATAACTGTTTCTTCATTAATATCTAGATACAATACCATTGAAAGCGTTTCATTCAAACTTGTTAATACTTTATCTAATGATGCTACTTGTGAGATTGTTCTTGGATAACCATCAAGAATAAAATTATGTTTAATATTTTTTAAAGTATTACTAATAATCTCATTTGTAATCTCATCAGGAACATATTGACCCTTATTAACATAAGTTTGAGCTTTTTTACCTACTGGTGATTGTTTTGTGATTTCATCACGAAACAAATCACCAGTTGATAAATGCATTAAATTATATTGTTCTTTCAGAAACTGTGACTGTGTCCCTTTCCCTGATCCTGGTGGACCTAAAATAATTAAATTCATCGTTACCCCCTAAGATCATAAGTGTTCTTTAACATCTTTGTTGTCCTTATAATTTAAGAATGAATGTTGAGTAATTCGTCCCTTAATTTGTTTTGTTGTATCTAATGCTACTCCAACCATAATTATTAATCCAGTTCCACCAACTGCTAATGAAGAAGGTAGATTAGTAAATTTAGAAATCAAAAATGGAGTTACTGCAACAGCAGTTAAGAAAAAGGAACCAATCGTACTTAAACGATTTAACATTCTTTTAATATAAATTTCTGTTTCCTTTCCTGGCTGAACGCCAGGAATATAAGTTCCTGATTTTTGAAAATTCTTAGCCATTTGTTCGGGATTAATTTGCACTTGTGCATATAAGAAAGTAAACATAATTGTCATTATAGCAAAAATACTAATTCCCGGCCACGACTGTAAAGATAAATAATTTCTAGCAAAATTAGCAAAACCACTATTTTGATCAACAATTTGTGCCACTGTCATTGGAGCAGTAATTAGTGCCGAAGAAAAAATAACAGGAATTACTCCGGCTGAGTTAACTTTTAAAGGTAAATAAGAACTTTTATCACCCTTTAAAGTTAAACCACTACCAGTTTGTTGAATTGGTAAGTGTCGCTCTGATTCACTAAAGAATACAACAACAAGAATAATCAGTAGGAAGGCTGCAAAATAAAGAGCAAATTTTAAAGCCCCTTGAAAAATAACACCGTTATTAGTATCTGGTCCTACTCAATACTTAAAAGTTGAAGCTAAGTTAAATGGTAAATTAGCAGCAATTCCACCAAAAATAATTAGTGAAATTCCATTACCAATACCACGATTAGTAATCTGATCAGCCATTCATAATGATAACATTGTCCCTGCTAGTAAAATAGCTGGAATCAATACATAATAGAAAACTTCTGGTCCAGCTGCTCCCGATCCCGAACTTCAATCCACACTACTAATAATATGTTGAGATTGTAAACCAAAGATTGTGGCAAAACCTTGCATAATAGCAAACGGGACAGTTAATACTCGATTCATTAACTCTAATTTTTTCTTACCTTTTTCGCCTGATTTAGCCCATCTTGTTAAAGTAGGAACAACATCAGTTGATAATAACTGCACAATAATTGATGCAGTAATGTAAGGTGAGACTCCAAGTGCAAAAACAGAAAATCTGCTAATAGCACCACCACCTAACATTGAAATTAAATTAAAGAATTCAATACCACTACTATTACTGCTACTTAAATCTTCATTCAAAGTTACTCCTGGAACTGTAATAAATGCTCCAACACGAAAGATAAATAAAATAAAAATGGTAAATAAAATTCTAATTATAACTTCTTTATACTTTTTTATTAATTCACGGGTTGTTGTGAACACTTAGATCACCTGCGCTTTTCCTCCGGCTTGTTCAATAGCAGTAATTGCTGATTTTGAAAATTTATGAGCTTTAATTGTTTTTGGTGTTGTTAATTTACCTTTACCAAGAACTTTAATACCATCTTTTTTACTTCTAATCAATTTTAATTGAAATAAAAGTTCAGGTGTTATTTCATGCTCTTTAATTAAATCAATTTGTTCTAAGTTAATAATACTATAATTGGTTGTAGTAAAGTTAGTAAACCCTCGTTTTGAAATACGACGGTACAGTGGTGTTTGTCCTCCTTCAAATCCGGGTCTTGTTCCACCACCGGTACGGGCATTTTGTCCTTTTGTCCCTTTACCAGCCGTTTTACCTTTTCCAGATGAAGTTCCTCTACCTAAACGTTTAATGTCTTTACGAGAACCTGGTGTTGGTTTTAAGTTATGTAATGTTGTTTCCATAATCCACCTCTAACCATTACTACGCTTAGTAGTAAGATTTTTATTTTTTATAAAATATTCTGCTGGTTTAACATTGCCAAGACCTGCAATTGTTGCTCTAGCTAAATTAATTTTATTTCTAGATCTAAATGCTTTTGAATAAATATTATGAATACCAGCTAATTCTAAAATATCACGAGCAGATCCACCAGCTTTAATTCCGATTCCTTCTTTAGCTGGTTTTAATAAAATTTCACTTCCACAATATTTACCTTTAACTTCATGAACAATAGAATTATTGTTTTTAGTTATCGTAATTGTTGTTAAATTTTTGTGAGCAGCTTCAATTGCCTTTTTAATTGCATCAGGAACTTCATTGGCTTTAGATATACCAAAACCAACTACTCCTTTACCATTACCAATAGCAACAGCAGCAGAGAAACGCAATCTTCTTCCCCCAGTTGTTACTTTGTTAATTTTTCTGATTCAAATCACTTTTTCAATAAATTCACTTGGAGTTTTTGGTTTACGTTCAAAATTTTTACGTGGTTCACGAACTTTATTTTCTTTTTTATCGTGGCTATTTCTTGGTTGTGATGAATTAGTATGTCTAATTTTATTTTCATTACCAGCAGGATTTTTTACTTCTCCTTTAACAGAAGGTTTTGCTACTGATTTTTGAACTTCAGTATTTTCTTTATCATCAATAATTGTTTTTTTATTTTCTAAACTCATACTTTTAATTCTCCTTTTTTAGAATTCTAATCCAGCACTACGCGCCGCTTCTGCGAATGCTTTCACTTTACCATGATATAAATATCCACCACGATCAAAAACCACTTTTTTAATTTTTTTCTTAATAGCTAAATTAGCAATTGTTTCTCCAAGTTTAGTAGCAGCATCTATATTGCTTTTTGATGCTAAATCTTTAAATGTTAATGTTGATACACCAATAATTGTATTTGAAGCAGTATCGTCAATAATTTGAGCATAAAAACTATTATTAGATTTAAAGATATTTAAGCGTGGTCTTTCACTAGTACCCATAATTTTACTACGAATACGATAATGACGAACTTTACGAGCTTGTTGTTTATTAATCATTTTCTATTCTCCTTAAGTGCCAGTATAAGATTATTTACCTTTACCAGCAGCTTTTCCTTCCTTACGACGAATGTGTTCATTTTTATATTTAATTCCTTTACCTTTATATGGTTCTGGTTTACGGAATTTACGAATTTTGGCTGCAACTTCTCCAATTAATTGTTTATCAATACCACTAATTTGTAATACTGTTGGTTTGGGAGCAACAATGGTAATTCCTTGCGGAATTTCAAACTTAATAGGATGAGAATATCCTAATGTTAAATTTAAGATATTAGCTTGAACAGCAGCACGATATCCAACACCATTTATTTCTAATTCTTTCATGAAACCTGTTGATACACCAACTAACATTCCATTAATTAATGAATTAGTTGTTCCGTGAAGTTGTTTATTTTTTTTGTTATCATCAGGTCTTGTTGTAGTAATTGTTTTTTTCTCTTCATCAACGTTAATTTTAATAACATTTGGTAATAGTTTTTTTAAAGAACCTTTTGCTCCTGTAACAGTTAACAAGTTACTTGCATCTAGCGTTATTGAAGTATTTACTGGAATGGTAAGGATACGGTTACCAATACGTGACATATAGTTTCCTCCTTATCATACATAAGCAAGAACTTCGCCACCAAGACCAAGTTTTTTTGCTTGTTTATTTGTCATAATACCTTTTGATGTAGAAATGATTGCAATTCCATAACCATTTAACACACTTGGTAAGTCTTCACATTTTGCATACATTCTTAATCCTGGTTTAGATATTCTTTTTAAACCAAGAATTGGACTTTTACCAGTATGAACTAATAAAAGTTCTAATTTAGGTTTGCTAGGATTTTCTTTAGTAACACGATATTTTTCAATATAACCATTTTTTTGCAAGATATCAGCTATCTTAACTAGTTGTTTTGAAGAAGGTACACTAACTACTCGATGTTTACTGCTATCCGCAGCGCTAATAGCATTACGAATAACTGTTAAAATATTACTTATTGGATCTGTCATCATAATTATATACCTCCTATCATGATGCTTTTCTAATACCAGGAATTTGTCCTTGGTATACTAAACCGCGAAAACAAATACGGCATAACATAAATTTACGAATAACCGCATGAGGACGGCCACACTTTTGACAGCGTGTATATGCTTGCGTACTAAACTTTGATTTACGAGCTTGTCTTACTTTTAATGAAGTTTTTGCCATCTTATGCCACCTGCTTTCCTTGTTTTTTAAACGGTAATCCTATTTTTTTTAATAACAATAATGCTGTTGCATTATTTGATGTTGTGGTAATAATTGAGATTTCCATACCACGAACTTTATCTACTTCTTCATAATTAATTTCAGGGAAAATAATTTGTTCTTTAATACCAACAGTGTAATTACCATTTTGATCAAATGCTTTAGCTGATAAGCCTTGAAAATCACGAATTCTTGGTAAAGAAATTGAGATAAATTTATCAAGGAAATCATACATTTTTTCGCCACGTAATGTAACTTTACAACCAATTGGCATTCCTGCTCTTAATTTAAAGCCGGCAATTGATTTTTTTGCTTTAGTGATAATTGGTTTTTGACCAGTAATTTTTGATAATTCAGATACTGATTTATCAATGGCTTTTGGATTACTACTTGCATCTCCAACGCCAATATTAATAACAACTTTTTCAATTTTGGGTACTTGCATTATTGATGTAAAATTTAATTCTTTTTGCAATTGGGGAATAATAGTTTTATTATATTTTTCTTGTAAACGATTCATTTTTATGCTGTTACTCCTTTATTATCGTAATTCTGTTTCAGATCTTCGTGCAATACGAATTTTTTTGCCATCTTTATCAATTTTGTACCCAATTTTTGTTACTTTTTTATCTTTTTTACCATCAAGGATCATTACATTAGAAATGTGAACACTAGTTTTTACTTCCACAATTCCACCTTCTTGATCATTTTGGGTAGGTTTTTTATTTTTCTTAGCAGTAATACCTTCAATAATAACACGATTTTTTTCACGAAGTACTTGGATAATTGGTCCGGTATGACCTTTATGCTTTCCTGCAATGATTTTAATTTGGTCGCCTCTTTTTAATTTAGTATCAAGACTAATAACTGGTTTCTTTTTGCTTGCCATTTATTTCATCCTCCTAAACAATTTCTTCTGCTAAAGAAGCAATTTTATTATAACCACGCTCTTTAACTTCACGAGCCAAGACACCAAATACTCTAGTACCACGTGGCGTTTTATCTTCTTTAATAATTACTACTGCATTATCATCAAATTTTACACAAGAACCATCATTACGTTTTACACCAAATTTACTACGTACGACAACTGCTTTAACAACTTGTCCTTTTTTCATTGCACTATTAGGTGTTACTGATTTTGCTGAACAAACAACAATATCACCAATTTTAGCAAATTTTTTAGTACTACCACCCAAAACTCTAATAACCATAACTTCTTTAATACCAGTGTTGTCAGCCACATTGGCTCACGATAGATTTTGTAACATCTTTCTTATCCTCCTGGTTAATTAAGCTTTTTTATTTGTTTTAGATTCAATAATCTTTAACAAACGGAAGCGTTTTAGAGCTGAAAGTGGACGAGTTGAAATGATTTCAACCTTGTCACCAATTTTAGCTTGGTTAGTTTCATCATGGGCATGATACTTTTTAGTTGACTTAAAACTTTTATGGTACATTGGATGTCGTTTTGAAGTTTCAACAACAACAGTAATTGTTTTATCATTTTTGTCAGAACTTACAATTCCAACAAAAGTTTTACGTTGTTTCTTTGGAATAATATTTGTCATTATTCTTTGTCCTCCTTAGCTGGTGTCACAGTTTTCTTAACTGTAGGTTTTTTAGATGGTTTTTCTACTTTAGTAGTAGTAACTTTTTTAACTTCTTTGTTTGATGATTTTGCTTTAGTTGTTTTTTCAGTAACTTCTTTTTTAGCAATTTTATCTGATTCTTTAATAACTTCTGATTTAGTTATTGTTTTAACTTTAATATCTTTTTTATCATCAACTTTAGCAACTTTTTTAGTTTTTTTGCTTTCTTTATTTTCTTCTGGTAATACCATTTTATTAATATGTAATGGTTTGATTTTTTCACCATTATTAATTCTGATAGTTAATTCAGTTTTAATACGAGCAATATCCTTACGAAGATTATTTATCATATGCGGAGTTTCTAGTTTACCTAACGAACTTTGAATTCGTAAAGCAAACAATTGCGCACGAAGAGTTTCTTCATGTTGTTGTAATTCTAAAGTTGATTTATTTTTAATTACTTGCATTTCCATTTGCTTCACCCAATTCTGTTGTTAAATTTTTAGCAACCTTTACTTCTTCTGTTGGTTTTATTTCTCTAGTAACAATTTTACATTTGATTGGCAACTTGTGCATTGCAAGACGCAATGCTTCACGTGCTATTGCTTCATTAGGATATGATACTTCAAACATAACTGTTTTTGCTTTTACTACTGAAACTCAATGATCAATTGAACCTTTTCCTGAACCCATACGTACTTCCGCTGGTTTTCTAGTAATTGGTAAATGTGGAAAGATTCTAATTCAAACTTTTCCACCACGTTTCATGTAACGTGTCATTGCTACTCTGGCTGCTTCAATTTGTCTTTCAGTAATGTAAGAACCTTCTTCAGCACGAAGTCCGTAAGTTCCAAAAGCAACTGTTTTACAACCTTTTGCAGTTCCTTCATAACTTAAACGGTGGACGCAAGAGTGTTTATATCTCTTAGGTATAGCCATCTTACTTTACCTCCTTACGTGGTTGTTGTGAGTAATTATTTCGGCGATTGTTATTATTTCTTTGATTATATTTTGAAATAATTTCAGGTTGAGTTGAGTCAGTTCCTGATAAAATTTCACCTTTATATACTCAAACTTTAATACCAATTTGACCAAAAGTTGTTTTTGCTTCAGCAGTAGCATAATCAATATTACTACGTAATGTTGCTAAAGGAACACTACTTTCTGAATAACCTTCAACACGTGCCATATCCGCTTCACCAAGTCTTCCTGAAACACGAGTTTTAATTCCCTTTGCTCCAGCACGAAGTGCTTTACGAATTGCTAATTTTTGTGTTGTACGATGTGACATACGATTGCTTATTTGTTGTGCTAATGTATTAGCAATTGTTTGCGCATCAATATCAGGATTTTTAATTTCAACAACATTAATTCTAATACCTATTTTACGATTTTTAATTGTTTTACGAACTAGTGTTGTTAATACTTCAATGTTTGAACCGCCTTGCCCTAAAACTGAACCAACACGAACACAGTGGATAAATAAGGTAATTTGTGATTTAGTTCTTTCAATTTCAATTTTAGAAACACCAGAAGTTTTTAAATGTGCAAATAGTGCTTTTCTAATTTTGTGGTCTTCTAAAATTCATTTTGCTAAATCTTCGTTACTAGTTGCATATCAACGTGATTGTCAATCTTTATTGATACCATATCTTAATCCATTTGGACTAACTTTGTGACCCATATTTACTTATTTACCTCCTAATTATCGCTAACCACGATAGTGATTTTGCTTGTTCTTTTTAAGATTTGATATGCTCTACCATGAGCACGGGGCATAAATCTTTTCATAGTTGGACCTTCATTTACAAATATTTCCTTAATACGTAATTTGTTGGCTTCCATTCCATAGTTATTAGCAGCATTAGCAACTGCTGAATTAATTAATTTTATAATTGGCTGTGCTGCGCGTTTTTTTTCATGAGCTAGAATTACTAGAGCTTTGGCAACAGCATTATCACGAACTAAATCGGCTACTAAACGCACTTTTCTTGGACTAATGCGTAATTTATCTAAATGAGCTTTTGCTTCCATAATTTCTATCTCCTAACGCTTTTTCTTGTCAGAACCGTGACCACCAAATTTACGTGTGGGTGCGAATTCTCCTAATTTATGACCAACCATATCTTCTGTTACATATACAGGTAAATGTGTTTTGCCATTATGTACACCGAATGTATGTCCAACAAATTGTGGGAAAATTGTTGAACGACGAGATCAAGTTTGAATAATTTTTTTTGATTTATTTTTATTTTGAGTTTCCACTTTGTTTAATAAATGACTATCAGCAAAGGGTCCTTTTTTTAAAGATCTTGACATATATTACTTTCCTCCTACTTTGTTGCATTTCTTCTTCGTACAATTAATTTATTTGATGCTTTTTTACTATCACGAGTTTTTAAACCTAATGCTTTTTTACCTCATGGTGTTACTGGAGCTTTTCTTCCGATTGGAGCTTTACCTTCTCCTCCACCATGTGGGTGATCATTTGGATTCATAACACTACCACGAACAGTAGGTCTAATTCCTTTTCAACGATTTCTTCCCGCTTTACCAATGTTTACTAAGTTATGATCATCATTTCCAACTGTACCAATTGTAGCTCGACAATTACTTAATACTTTTCTAACTTCACCTGATGTTAATTTTAATAATGTATACTTAGCTGTTTCATCACGACCAAGAATTTGAACACTACCACCAGCACTTCGTGCCATTTGTCCACCTTTACCTGGTTTTAATTCAACATTATGAACAACTGTTCCTTGTGGAATCTGTGATAATGGTAAACAGTTACCAACAGTAATATCAATTTTAACAGTATCACTGTTTTCACCACTTAATAACTTATCTCCTACTTTGATTCCTTTTGGTGCTAAGATATAACGCTTTTCACCATCAAGATAAGAAATAAGACAAATGTTAGCATTACGATTTGGATCGTATTCAATTGTTTTAACTGTTCCAACTACATTGTCTTTGTTACGTTTAAAATCAATAATACGGTATTTAACCTTATGACCATTACCTTGATGTCTTACTGTAATTTTACCTTGATTATTTCTACCAGCTTGTTTAACTAAATTTACTAATAAAGATTTTTCAGGGCTATTACCAATAGTTAAGTTCTGTTTGTAATCCAGAACGGTCATATTACGTCTTCCTGCAGTAGTGGGATTAATTTTTCTAATTGCCATTGTTTTTTTCTCCTTCCAATCTCATTAGCTTTGTTCTTCAGAACTAAACAAACTTAATTGTTCACCAGGAGCTAATTTAATAAGAGCTTTTTTTACTGCCGATGTTTTTCCAACAAATCTACCAACAGTTTTAGTTTTTGGTTTACTATTAATAATATTAACGTCTGCTACTTTAACTTCAAAAATCTGTTCAAAGGCTTTTTTAACGTGACTTTTATTAGCTTTACGGTTAACAGTAAATGTATAGATACCTTCAGCCATTTGTTTATAAGTTTTCTCAGTTAATACTGGTTTTACTATAACTTCACTTAAATGCATATTAAATTAAAGCCTCCTCAACGATTTTAATTGCCTCAGTAGTAAACAATACTTTTTTAGCATTTAATAAATCGTAAATATTAATACTATTAGCAGCGATTGTTGTTGTTCTAGGTAAATTACGACCTGATTTAATAACTGTTTCTTTATTGCTTATTCCTGAAACAATTAGTGTTTTATTGTTTGCTAATTCTAAAACTTTTAAAGTTTCTAACATAATTTTAGTTGAAGGTTTTTCAAAGTTTAATTCATCAATTACAACTATGTTTTTATTTTGGAATTTGGCAGCCAATGCTGATTTTATTGCCAATCTTCTTACTTTTTTTGGTAATCCAATTAAATAATTACGATCAGTATTTGGTCCAAAAACAATCCCCCCACCTTTTCATTGTGGTGAACGAATTGAGCCTTGACGCGCATTCCCTGTTCCTTTTTGTTTTCATGGTTTTCTACCACCGCCAGCAACTTCAGCACGACTTTTAACAGCGTGTGTTCCTTGACGTTTTGTAGCATTATAACTTAATAAACTATCAAACTGCGCTTGCTTGTGGGGTTCAATTCCTCAAATTTTTTCGTTTAAAGTTAATTCGCTAACTTTTGTTCCAGCGTTGTTAACAACATTAATTTTCATTTTGCTATCCTCCATAATTAACTTTATTGACCATCAGTAACTTCGGTTGTAGTATTTTGATTTCTAACAACTAATGATACTGGGGTTTTGAGAATTGGTTTTTTAACTGATCGTTTAATAACAAGAAAACCTTGTTTTGGTCCTGGAACTGAACCTTTTACTAAAAGATAATTATTTTCTTTATCTACTTTAATAACTTCTAAGTTAGCAACACTACGTTTAACATTTCCCATTTGCCCTGGCATTGGTTGTGATTTAAACACACGGTTAGCATTAATAGAACCTGTTGAACCCATTTGACGATGTAAACCTGATCCATGACCCATTGGACCACGTGATTGATTATGACGTTTAATACGTCCTGTAAATCCTTTACCTTTAGAAGTTCCTTGGACATCAACGAATTCACCTGCTGTGAATACGTCAGCAACATTAATAAGATCTTTATGATTAAATCCGTTCATGTTACGAATTTCTTTCACGAAGCGCTTAGGTTGACTGTCGGCTTTTTTAAAGTGTCCGATTGTTGGTTTGTTTGATAAAGTAACGCGAAGATCGAACGTTGCAAGTTGTAAACTACTATATTTGTCTTTTACATTTGTTTTAACTTGACTTACTACATTTGGTTGTACTTCGATAATTGTTACTGGAACTAGTTGTCCGTTGTTTAAGAAAACTTGTGACATTCCTAGTTTCTTACCTAAGATTCCTTTCATAATTTCCTCCTTGGAATATGTTGTAAATAATTAATATTTATCGATTTTAATAATTTTTTTTATTAATCTTTTTTGATACTTGATTTAAAGTTGATTTTTTTTCATCTTTAGATTCGATTATCAAAGAGATACTAACACTATTAGGGATAGTAAGTCCACTTAGAGCATTTAAAGATTTTGGTGATAATTGAGCACCAATAATTCTTTTGTGAGTTCTCTTTTCAAATTGTTCACGTGAATCTTTATGTTTATGCGGTGAACGAAGAATAGTGAAAATTTCTTTATGAGTTGGTAATGGAATTGGACCTACCACTTCAGCACCTTCTTTTTTTAACACATCTTTAATTTTCTGTGCTATTTGGTCAATAGCTGAGTGATCATAACTTTCTAAACGAATTTTTACTTTGTCTCCTATGATTGCCATTGGCTATATCCTCCTTAGAACGATTTTTAATAAAATAAAGAACAAAACATGTGATATAATGACAACTGATATCAGTGTATCAGCATTTATACATAACAATCACGCCTTGTAAGTATAACATAGTGTAATGGTAAAAGGGAATAGCAAAATACAAAAAAAACAAAAAAATAATGGGTTTTTTGTTCATAATCTTTTAACTATTAATTTAGTTGTAAAAAATAAAGATTTTTATTAAAAAAATAATAAAATACCGTTATTTTTTTATTATTTTCTTACTTTAAAAAAGTAAAAGGTAATAGACTTCTTGCATAATTCGTTTAAAATTTATATTAGTTAATAATTTTAATAAAAAGGTGAATTTTAAATG
>DWMU01000034.1:0-15395 GCA_018246175.1 Papilio zelicaon
AAGTGAGATTCCAAGGGATCGAGATATTTTTCTCGCTTATAATGGTTTCTTTCTAACACCAGTTTCTCGCTCATCGGCGGTTGTGCACCGGGATCAGACAATGATTCGCTTATAGAGGGTTCTTGTTTATCCAGGTTCGACTGTATTTATAACAATTGTCAAAAAATATCATTTCGTTAACATACCCTAATTTTATAAATGCGAAAGTTTGGATGGATAAATGGATGGACGTTTGTTTGAAGGTATCTAAGTAACGGCTCAACGGATCTTGATGAAATTTGACATAAATGTAAATCATAGTCTGGAAGAACACATAACCTACTTATGATAAGATATGATAAGATATGATAAGACGGAGCCGCGGGCGACAGCTAGTTGAAAATAAAAATTATGCTGAGCATAGAAATTTGAACCCAGAACATGTCCAAGATTGTCTAGTAATTAACTGATCATGAGTTTGTTTACAAAATACGTCACAACAAACGCAAGATGAATTAAGATTGTGTGTTTATTTACCGCTGCGTACGTCAGTAACATTGACCCATAAATATTTAAGACTATTTAATTCATATTGATTCTCTTTGCTGTCAACGGTACCTTATTTGGTGATAACTTATCCTTATTTTCATAGGAAAAGCCATAGTAAAAATGATTTCATAAAAAATCTTTCAAAATCACTCAACTTTAATGACAACTGTCATATGACTATGGTCTGCCTTACAATAGGTTTCCACTACCAAAATAAACAAAAAAGAAAAAAAATAAATAAAAATCCTTGCTATCTTTATCGGCATTTATTTGGTACAGGTTTCAAATACGACAACATTCTAATGGAGGAATCGGCTCAGATCCTGGAGATAGAGACGTTCATTCCCCTGCTGCTGCAGAACCCTCAGGACGGCAGGTCGCGGCTCAAGCGCTGGATCATGATCGGTGACCACCACCAGCTGCCGCCCGTCGTCAAGAACATGGCCTTCCAGAAGTATTGCAACATGGAGCAGAGCTTATTCACCAGGATGGTCAGGCTCGGAGTGCCATATGTGGAACTTGATGCACAAGGACGTGCTAGACCAAGGTATTATGACATTACATTCTTGAGTTCTCTTAGGCTCTTATATTACATTGCTGTTATTTTAAAAAAAATCCCTATTCATAAAAAATGTACTAAAATTTTGTTGCGTAATTTTTAATTGCTTGTTTTTTTTTTTTTTTTGTCCTTATTGCATGAACAATTAAAGCAACGATTATATTCAAATTTTTCTGTTCAGTTTTCATTGACTATTATCAAATCACATAAATTAAAGGCGTGATTGAGTCGCACGGTTAACCTCTCAGTGGAAATAGGCACTAATCTTTTGATATTTACGTTTTACTGTTTAACATCTTTCAACTCTCGCTAAAATATAAATAAGTCTTATAACAGCTTAGTAATCACTAGAAATAAACTCAAGGAAAACTCAACAATGTATTTGATAAAAAATAACAATTTCAAACCGTTCTTAAATTAGGTGTAGAAAATTTTTCTTACACAAATTATCAATTATAATATAATGACAATAAAATATTAGTTTATTTAATCATATATTACTTTATGAATCGGTTAAAGCCGTTTACTGTGGGTTTCTAGGACCAGAATCTTCATTTAAAACATATTGCTATCTCTGTTTAGTCTAAAATAATGGATGACAATGTTTTATACAGAGATTTTGGTCTCAGAAACCAACTGTTAACATATGTTAGATATGTTTGTGGTATTGTAAAAATTATTTTAGAATTATTAAATTTTCACATGACTAATGAGTCATAATTAATCATAATTGTTACGATTTTCTTGAAAAATTTAACAGTTCGAGCCCAAAGCTCGAACCAAAGGTTACCAAATAACCTTAAACGATTTCTCCAGCAGTCGGTTCCTGCGCTTATGTTTTATTGTTGTGTATAGCATCTGCAACCTGTATCGTTGGCGGTACCGAGCGCTGGGAGACCTGGGCCATGTGCTGCGTCTGCCGGAGTACCGCGCCGCCAATGCAGGTCTCAGGCACGACTTCCAGCTCATTGATGTTGCAGACTTCAACGGAGCCGGCGAGACGGAGCCCAGCCCATATTTCTATCAGGTTATTCATTTTTTCAAATATTTTGCCATCTCGGAACTGCGCACGAATCGTTGTGGTGAACACATTTTTTTAAGTCGTAAATGTATGCGGTGGGATTATTACGCAACGTGCGGTGACCTTGAGCCGCCAAAATAGTTGACACGACATATACTAACTGTTAGATATTACAAACGTACGAGTATTATTTTCTGTTTTTAAATCGAGAATAAGAAAGTTCTAAATTGGTCTGTTTCTTTTTTTCAAAGAGAATTGAAAAACTATAATAATTTTATCTTTATCGCAAACAAATTAAGTAATTAGTAGGTCAAAGTTGTTTACATTTCTTATCTTTAACGATAAAATTTGATTCATAAAATATAACCATCTACCAAAAACAAGGGAAAACAACGTAAAAAAATCTTGTTTAGAAATTATGTGCGAATTAAATGTTAGAATTGAGACTTCAAATACCTGTTCTGTTCTGTTAAATGTATAGGCAACAAGTGAAAATAGCACGAGTTTGAACTCGTGAATGGATTTCCATTAATTAGACAGATATAAAGAGAGAGAGAGAGAAAGAGAGGTTTCATTGTCTTGGCTTTAAATCTTCCATTGTAGATTGTATATTGAAATTGTTGTTTAGAACTTGGCGGAGGCTGAATACGTAGTAGCAGTGTTCATGTACATGCGGCTGGTGGGTTGGCCGGCAGATCGCATCTCCATACTTACCACATACAATGGACAGAAGCACCTCATACGAGACGTCGTCGACAAACGTTGCGCCGGCAATCCGCTCATTGGCAGGCCGCATAAGGTTTGTGACTATAGTAACACTTTTTACCTGAAGATCATATGAGTAGCCAGGCTAATTGTTCTTAAAATCTTTTCTAATCCTAATTAGACTTTGGTTTAATATAAAACGAGCTGTCGTCCGCGCGGAATTAAAAAAAAAAATTAATATGTAGCCTATGTGTTCTTCCAGACAATATTCTACATCTGTGTAAAATTTCATCAAGAGCCGTTGAGCCGTTCCGGAGATACCTTCAAACAAACATCCATCCATCCAAACTTTTGTATTTATAATCATAGTAAGATAGAGAAGTGTTGAGAGACAAGACATGTGCACACGTGCAGGTGACGACGGTGGACAAGTACCAGGGTCAGCAGAACGACGTGGCGCTGGTGTCGCTGGTGCGCACGCGCGCTGTGGGACACGTGCGCGACCTGCGCCGTCTCGTGGTGGCCGCCTCGCGCGCACGACTCGGACTATACATATTCGCCCGCGCCGACCTCTTCCGCAACTGCTTCGAGCTGCAGCCCACCTTCAACCAGGTACCACGTTGTCGGATAGTCATTTATGTGTTTAGTTTTGAAAATGGCCCCACTTTTGATCCTTGAGGGATCCTAACCTTCAAATACATATCAAATATGTGTTACTCTATACAATCACTTCGAGACATTTTAAATGTCATTCTAAATTAAAACATTACAACGGTGACACGTTTTTTTTTTTGACAGATTTTTTTTTTATCAAATTACAATGATAAATGTTGTCGAACGCTTCACTCAAGTCAGCACATGTTTTGTTCTTTTTATTAAACTATGCAAGCGTGTTATCAGTTGGTGGAGCGGCCGCTGCAGCTGGAGCTGGTGCCGGGGGAGACGTTCCCGGCGCAGCGCGGGGCGGAGGCTGTTGTGCCAGCAGCGCGCGTGCTGCGCGTGCACGACATGCCGCACATGGCGCGCTACGTATACGACATGTATCTCGACATCGTGCGTCTGCGCACCGGACACCAGCAAGCGGTCAGTACTTAACCTAACTTTTCTCTATTTTCAAAATTTAAATGGTGTAGTAAATAAGTAAATAAATAAACGTCTAAATATTAATAATGATCTTAAAAGTAGGTAATTGGTAATGTGGGTCTGTGGTAACGGTTCATTTTGGAAAAGGGGGTCACTTGTCTTAAATAGTTTAGGTATCCCTGGGCTAGAATGTTGACCACAATGATAACGCCACCTACCGACCGGACTTAGCATGCCGGGATCCTTACAGAACGACATAAAAATTAATTCGTGATATATGGGTTCACATTAGTTCATCAATAATAATGAGTTTAATGATTCAGGAGGGCGGCTGGGTGCCGCCGGGCAGTGAGAGCGCCGCCCGCCCGCGCTCCCCGCGCCCGCCCACCACCACGCCCTCCGCCGCGACCGCCGCGGACAGTGACGATGAAGACACCGCGCCCACCTTCACACCCACCAACATCGTCAATGAAGTAGAGGATGCGCCCGACAACTAACGCGAAAAACACTCCATAACATCGTTGTAGGATTTAAGCTTACCATTTATATTGATTGAATAAAACTCTTAATGTATGATTTTGTTTTTATTTAAATTGAACCAACAATCCACTATTTTGAAGTCCTAAAAAGCTAAAATATGGAAATAATTGAGGTCCAAAATAAATGTTGCATATATATTTTACACTAGTTAGTATTGTTGGGTATAGTTTTCTATACAATTAACAAAATTAAAGTGTGTATATGATATAGAAAAAAAAACATATTTCGTACACAATATATATTCGCGTTATTTATAATGAACAAAACAATTTTTAAAATTAATGCTATTTCCACTGGTAAAGTTCCACGGCTAGACGAAAAGAGTTACATCTCTAAAGGGTCTCTTGGACTATTAGAAAAGGCCCTCGATCTCCATGGTTTGTGTGTTGAGGTCTATGTCGTAGATGCTGGGGCGCGTGGGCAGGCCGGGCATCTTGCTGATCTCGCCGCACATTGGCACCACGAAGCCCGCGCCCACCGACACGAACATGTCGGTGACGCGCAAAGTGAACCCTGTCGGTGCACCCTTCACCGCCGGGTCACCAGTCAACGAGTTGGACGTCTTTGCCATACAGATCGGCAACTTGTCGTAACCCTGGACACATTTGTAAAAACGTTTACGCTCGTATCAAGTATGTTTTATAAAAAAAACTAATTACAGTAGTTTTCATATATCTTAGCGGCTCTTAAATTCGTGTGAGTCCCTGCGGAGACCAAAATTTAGGGTATTTCGGGGCGTAGTGTTATGCGAAGTGAGCCGCCGTTAAGATATTTGAAAAGAACTATACTTAGTTTTTAATTTGTAACTAACCATGGATGTGAAAACTTTGATCTTCTCCAGTACTTCATTGGTGTACTCTACTTGTCCGGCGCCGTACATCTGCTTGGCGATGGTGAGAATCTTCTCCTGTATACTGAGGGAGAGGGGGTACAGGTATTTGAAGTGTGAGGGGGAAGAGCATGCGTCAATGACTGCGTCTGCGAGGTCCAATGCGCCCGCGCCGCCTAGCGCCCAGTGGTCGCACACCACGGCACGGAAAGCACCATTTGCTTCCGCGTACTGCTTTACCAGGTTCAATTCCGTTTCTGTGTCATTACTGGAAACATAATTTATCTATTGATATTTGTAGATATTCTTTGTGTTACGATGCAATATTACATAAGTGACTGATTACTGTTGTTACTTATGTTTCAAACTAAATGCCACAATACACCGCGGTCGTCGCATGAAACACCTACAATTACACTGAATTTTAGGTGAAAACTTTGAGTTTGAAGGGAACTCATTTAAATATCCAAATTACAAGATCAGTCAAGATCACTAACAGTGGGTTTCTGAAACCAAAATCTATGTATAAAATCATCCCTATACCATATCATTATCTTTAACAAAACAGAGATACATTTTGATCTCGGAAACAGACTGTTAACGACAATTTCCGTTTCTCTATTAATTCAACTATCGTTCATCGATTTTAGCAAATTGCCTGAGTTAATAATGAACGATAAAAATAAGGAAAATTATATTTTGTCAGGCGCTAAAAGCTATACAGCTATGTACAATATCTTACCCGTGGCGGTTGATGGCGACGACAACAGGCACTGAGAATGCGTTGCCGTTGCTGATGTGCTTGCCAAGATTGCACAGACCCTTTCTTAGCAGTTCTACGTTCTCCTATATCATATAAACATGAAATTGTCTACATAAAAAAATATACATTTTTATATTTAAAGGAATTTCATATTATCTATAATCAAGCTAATGCCCACGATTCCGTTCGGAGTTAAAAAAAAATTAAATTGTAGTCTATTAGTTCTTCCAGGCTATATTCTACGTCTATGCCAAATATCAGCGACATTCATGCAGCAGTTCTGGAGATACATTCTAACATCCATCCATCCATACATCCAAACATTCACATTTATAATATTAGTAAGATTAAAAAAAATTAAATTTTATAAAAATTATTGTTGAGATGCAATTGCGAGTCGACAGTTGATAGTCGTATACCTATCATAATATTGTTTTATTGTTCTTTAGTTTTATTATCTTAGCTACAAGCTAGTGCTTACATAGTAACCATCTAAATTTTTGGATACAATCTGTATATCTGAAACTTGTCTTGTGAATGCTGTGTACGCATATTATTTCTATGTGCCTCTGTTTTTATTGTCTGTGTGTTATTTATACCTGTTCGTGCTTGTTGAACATGCAATTGGTGTAAGCATAATGCAGCTCTTTAGTAAATAAATATTTAATATGTCCTATGTAAGTGATGGTGTGAGAGTTGTGTGATGTTACCTGTACATAGACGTCATGTAGAGGCTGTCCAGGTGAGACTGGAGGTCCACCGCCGTGCATCTTGAGTGCTCGCACAGTGGCCACCAGCACCACACAGTGCGGCGTGTCTCCGCTCGCACGACACTTTATGTCGAAGAACTTCTCCATTCCTATTAAATGTATTACATTTTATTAACCGAATGGAATAAAAACTGTTTGATAATTTTGATTGTTTTAATACTATGTTCTAGTGTTTTTAAAACTGTTAACTATTACAGTAATATATAAGGATATTGGTGCTGTTATAGGTAACAAAATAGTAGACTTGAGTATTTTTTTTTCAACTTGAATTCACCAAAATATGGAAGCGACCGCAGCTCATAGACATCCGCAATTGCAGATGCGTTGCCTACCATTCATTGAAGCACAGAAACAGGATATGAGTGCCCCCTCCCCTTCCTTCCTATGAGTCCCCTCCACCGTCAAATCCACTTCCCCGTACCTTCCTTTCCTTATTGCGGCGTCTCAGTTTACCTATGTCAGATCCGAAGCCGGCCTCAGTGGCGACGAAGCCGCGCTCTCCTGCGAGCTGTATGGCGATCCTGTCTGCCAGGATGGAGGAGCAGCCGTGTGCGATGTTGGCGAAGGGTCCCGTGTGCACGAGCACCGGCGTGCCCTCCAACGTCTGCATCAGAGTCGGCTCCAGCGCGTCACGCAGCAGCACCATCAGCGCGCCTGTCATACCCTGCAACAAGTTACAAGTCAACAAGTGACATATTTTATGGAAATATTTGTTTCAAATGTCTACATATTAAAATTGTGTCAATTATGACACAATTAGCTGTTGCCCGCGACTCCGTCCGTGCGAAATTAAAAATAAACTTAATAAGTATCCTATGTGTTCTTCCAGAATACGTTCTATATCTGTGCCAAATTTCATCCAGATCCGTTCAGCCGTTCAGGAGATACCTTCAAACATTCATCCATCCATCCATCTAAACATTCGCATTTATAAGTAAGATTGATTGTGTAAATACAACACAATAAGCAACACGCAGCAAGCAGCACAAGTGTGTAAAAGATGGGCAGAAATATTGCTATTTAATTTTAAAAGGATTGTTGACACAAATCATTCAACACATAAGTCTTTTCATTTGTAAAAGATGAATAGTAATATTGCTATTTAATTTTAACAGGATTGTTTTGGACGCAATTAAGTATAACATCAGACATTATATAACCATTATTCAAATGCCATTTAAAGTTAAATGTCGTAATGAAACACAACAATAGTAGTGTGAATACTAACCAGGTCATCTGCGGTGACGGGATTTCCGCTCTTATCGAGGGCGACCACCATACTGGCCAGGCGCTGCTTGATGTCGTCCACATCTTTCCCCAGCGCCAGGATGGCCATTATCTCTGACGCCACGGAGATATCAAATGCGGTCTCCCGGGTAAAGCCTTTCTCCGTTGGTGATTGACCGATAGTTATTTTTCTTAAATATCTATCGTTCAAGTCCACAACTAAAAAAGAAACAAAGTTTGGGAATTTCATAAAGTATGATAATATTGTTTGTGTACATAAATATACTTTGTTTCATTCAAGTATGAATAGATATGATGTTGATATGGAATAAGCGACAACTTTTACAATTAAGTAAATACTAGATGTCGCCCCGACTCCGTCCGCGCGGAATTAAAAAAAGAGTAATAAGTAGCCTAAGTGTTCTTCCAGACTATGTTCTACACCTGTGCCAAATTTTCATCAAGATCCGTTGAGCCGTTCTGGAGATACCTTCAAACAAACATCCATCCATCCATCCATCCAAACATTCGTATTTATAATATTAGTAAGATAAGTAAGATTACTGAATGTACAATATGTATGTTATAATACAGTGTTTTGACAGTGAAAACTCGCAGTTACATATTTCTAAATATTCAAAATGTCAATATATTGCAAATATAAATGTAAATATGTATATGTAAATGTAAAGTATGTATATGTAAATATGTTGTGTAAATGATTTTAAAAAAAATAAAAAAAAGTATTTACCTCTGTTCCACATAATCTTGTTTGTATCAATATTAAGTCTGGCGAACTTGGTTCTTTCCTCATCTGTCAGCGTGTCAGGGTCTGTCTTGTCGATACCGAGTCTCTTCAGCCTTCTCAGCTGGATGGCGGAGAACTTCCTGACGCCCTTGACCTTCGGCACCAGCCGGTCGTACAGCGGCCCGTCCTTCTGCGTCAGCTCGTGGAATATTCTAGCATCCATTTGTGCTGCCAGCAAGTTGTTAGCCGCGGTAACTGCGTGGATGTCGCCCGTTAGATGAAGGTTGAAGTCTTCCATAGGTATAACCTGGAAAATTTATCACTTAATCTTCTTCTCGATCTAAATATATCTTGAAATAAATTCTATATTGATAACTGTAGCTTGAATGTTGACTTGTCAATTTGCAAGTTTGAAAATCTAGCATGGATCCTTGAAAATCGTCAAAAGTGTAGCTGTTGAAGGTCATTGGTTGGAGAAGTAGTAGTTTCATGAATTCCGTGATGTAGTTACTGTTAGATTTGGCTAGAATAGTTCTGGAAGTGTTAGTTCGTTAGTTCATATTACCTGCGAGTACCCGCCGCCGGCTGCACCACCCTTGACCCCGAAGGTAGGACCTTGACTGGGCTGACGCATGCAGGCGAAGGCGTTGCGGCCGCGATGTGCACACAGCGCCTGCACCAGACCCAGCAGTGTCGTACTCTTGCCCTCACCCAGCGGTGTCGGCGTTATACTGAACCACGTCACCAGAACATGTACAGTGGTACAAAACAGTGTTGTTGTGTCTTATAAATTACCCATTAAGAGATTTCACATAAAACTTAAATTGAATATTGATTGGTCTAAGTACCTTTGATTGCTTATCCTCGTTGTAGTTTTATAGTTCAAACTAATAACAAGAATATGTTTTGTATTACAAATCAAAATACTTAACAAGTAATACTTTACGAGGGTATGTTTGTTTTGCGATTGATGTACTTTTTTAAAACACTATTTTAAAATTAATATTCTGGAAAAAAGATTAATACTCGTATTTGTATTGTTGAATATCAGTAGGCTACATACCCAGCGACGACGATGTACTTGCCACCTTGCTGGTCTCGCAGGCGGTCCAGTACGGAGAGCGAGATCTTGGCCTTGGTGCTGCCGTACTGCGACACCTCGCTGGGGAACAGACCGATCTCCTCCGCCAGACAAGCGATCTGCTTCGGCTTCTGCGACCGCGCTATCACGATGTCACTGACGAGAAAGCAACACCTTGTTAAACGCATGGATAGCGAGTAGATAGATTCCTAGATAATAAGCACTTTCTAACGCACTCTTTAGTAACGCATTGGTGATTCTTTAGATTATAACATACAACCGACCTCAGCAAGAAAGTTTCTTGTTTCTCAAAGTGAACATCAAATTAAAGATGACTTCAGTGAATGGATGGCATTACTGTTGGTGTTAGCTTTCGTAATATTATCTCCGAAGGAAGTTTCGGAATCTTTTCAAACATCGTCAAAAAGAGTTAACCAGAGCTTAGTTCTAGTGACTTTAGGACTCATTCATAACCCCGACATACATATAACCGACGACTAGTATAGAGTATTGTAAGTACTGCCACAAGTTAAGTTTCCATTGATTATGTTACTAATACAGTAAATCTCCTAGAAGAAGAGATTTAGCCGCCAGGAAAGTACCGGCGTACCCAGGTGTAGCAGTTACCTGGGCGGCGGTGTCTGCGTGTTTAGGCGCAGCACCTGCAAGGGCCAAGCGGGCAGCAGCAGACGTTGCAGTTGTCTGCGCGCAGCCAGCACCGTGTTGCGCATCAACATGGCGACAGTGAGCGGTCCCACGCCGCCCGGCACCGGCGTCACGTGTCCCGCCACCTGCACCGCCTCCGCGTATGCCACGTCACCCACCAGACGCTGACCACTCTTCTTTGTCGCGTCTACATTATCAAGTAAACCGTCAGATTTATCTGACTGATATCTCTTATTTTTTTCAAAGACAATACGTTCTCTTCGATTGCTACATATGCTTTATTACTTGAAAAAAAATTAAAGAAAGGAATTTACTTGTACTATTTAATATTCACAGAGCGGCTTAATTAACGTGCGATAACTTGCGATAAATGTATTTAATTGAAGTGTTTTGAGAAGCAGAAATGTATAGCGATCGTCGGGATAATGTTTATAAACAGCCATGTAAGACTGTGTGTTGCCACTACAGAAATACCTGCATAAAAACGTATAGTTATCTCTTTTTTTTTAAGTTATAAAAAAAGAGATGGCGATATTGTTACGGCAGTGGAATTCCACGCTGAGATAATGAAATTGATTAAGTTCCAAATTACCTGGTATAGGGTTTATTCCGCAATCAATTACGACCGCTCCAGGTTTGATCCATGAGCCACGGACCATTTCAGCCCTGCCAATGGCCACTACTAAGATGTCAGCGGTCTTTGTCTAAAACGGATAAAAGTAGACATGATGATCGTACCAAATGTAACCCCACGTAAGTCTCGAGAAGAACACAAGCTCATTGTTTGTTTTATAACCAGGAAAAATAATTGTGGCCTATAATAATAATAAATGGCTTATAAAATTAAATAAGAAGAAAGTTTCTTACATAAGTGTTACTTCACATTAAAACTCAACTATATAATCGTGATATTTTGAATTGATTAGTTTCGTATAAATAATTTGATACAATATTCAATACGATTTAGAAACTAAAACACTAAACCGCTTAGCCTCCTACGAATAAGGGTCAATGTGCAAATTGACAACTTTTCTGGAAAAGCTCTCAGATTTTCAACTGTATAGGAAAATAGGCCGCATAGGCTCTTTCACTTCAGCAAAAAATAACATTTAAACCTATAAATGTGTATTATGTTTAGTGCATGTTGTTAATCAAACTAAGAGGTAGCTTTTATCATGAATTTGTAATTTGGCCCATATACATAGGAACCATCGATAAAGGTGTCCTTTAAGTTACCAACCGGCAGTGTGTGAAAGTTAGACTTACGATCTCACTCAAGTCATTAGTCTTGGAGTGGCAGACGGTAACTGTTGCGTGTTCCCATTTGAGAAGTTCGGCGACTGGTGTACCAACAATACGGCTGCGACCGAGCACCACAGCACGCTTGCCAGCTATACTTATACCCGTTCGCTTGATCAGCTCGATGCAGCCCGCCGGCGTACACGGCACGAAGCCCGAGAAGTCACCGATAGCCACTCTACCCTCGTTCTCAGTGTTCAAACTGAAGGGAATAGGGTTCTACGGTTAAATAAATCAAACAATAAACACTCGCTACATTGTCTTTTTTTTACCTAAACGAGTAAGTAGAAGGTAATATTAACACGACAATACTTGTAATATTACGAACAACATTCTCATCAAAGACATATTTATGTGAAAGATGATGTATGAAAGAATTGAGAGTCTGTGTGTTGAGACTGAATGCTTTCTTTCTCCTTATAATTTACCCTCCATTTTCAGCAAATATTTTTGTAAGTAACAAGATAAAATTCGTATTACGAGCCGTCGTAAAAGCTTATTATAATATCCCATGTGCTGTGTACAGGCATTATGTACTTGTAGGTGGCCATGTAAATCATAACTTTACCCGTCAACGTCTTTGTACGAGGAAACAGCGTCAGTAATGAGATGCGAGTCGATCTGGTGCACGGAGTCCAGAGGCATCTGCACGATAATACCGTGCACCTGCGGGGACTCGTTCAGGGCCGTCAACTTTGCCAGCAACTACAAAATAAATTTAATATCTTACGAATATCATAAATGCGAATGTTTAGATGGATGGATGGATGGATTTATTACATGGTATCTCCAGAACTGTTCAATGGATCACGATGAAATTTTGCATAGTTGTAGAACATAGTCTACAAGAACACATAGGCTAGTAAATAAGATTTTTTTTAATTCCGCACGTAAGGAGTCGCGGATAACAGCTATAATTTTTTTAGTATAATTTATAATTTAAAGACAATAATTTAAAAATTCAGTCATGGGTTTGCAGAAACCAAAGCAACACTACTATTTAAGGATACATTTGAAGTAAAAACGTTGCGAAATACCCGCAAAACAAATACGTCGCAAAAAAGATTCTCGCTCCTGGGATTGCAAAATTCGTTAGCATAAGTTTGTTATGTATGGACAAAATTGAGAACATAAACACATACTAACAAATGGTTTGACAAATATCGATCATTTACCGCTTAAGTTACGTAATCTTAAATATTTCTACAAGATGTCTACTCAATACAGTGAATCTGTAAACAAGTTGTTAAATAATAGTTGCGTCATATCAAATCGCATAACAGTTCAAAGAGCAAGGGTGTAAACTAATTATGTAATTGTAATATAACGAATTGAGGAGTCATATAACTATGAGGAGATATTGTTTTAATTGTAAATTAAATAAATAAGAGAAAGTAGTAGTGCCAACAGGAATGAACACATATCCATTCTAAGACCCACTGTAGACTAAGGATCGAACCGGTTTTAAAGTCTTCTAGACAATCGAATTGAAATTTATTAAATTACAAATTTTAATCTAGACGTTAAAGCAAATATCTACAACAAACAATACATATGTATGTAGTTAATTGAGAAAACAACAGTTTTTTTGCTATTATCAAATTAAGTCGTATAATCACGTCATGTGACCTTGAGCCATGAGCTTGTTGTTAAATATTTCTGGAACAAAATAAAGATAGATTTTTGCGAATCGTTATAATAAAAGCATTTATATCCGTTCCAAAGAGTTAGATTTAATGGTGCATGACACTATCATAGTTGTGAGACCATAGTTACTAATTATACCATTAAAAATATTACAACTCGATAACTATAGAGAACATTATTATTCAAACCAGTTGTCCTCTTTCTTATTCTATTATAATGATTTCTATGCAGCAGATTTACAGCTTTATATGTATCCCTAGAAAATTTGAAGCTATTATATGTGATCTTTGGGAAGGCCTATGCCCAGCAGTGGGCGTTACGAGGCTGAATGGATGAATGAAGTGTGTTCAAGGACAAACAATTCGGCAAAATTTGTACAGCTTCATGTCTGGCAATTTAAAAGTAATTACAAAAAAGACTAAAACCAAAAATTCGACTATCTTACTTCTGCTTGCGTACAGTCTCTCGGCAATTGTACATGTTCAGCCAAGATTCCAATGTTCTCAGCTGCTTTCAACTTCATTCGAATGTAGACGTTGGAGTCCTCGCGGCCGCCGACCTGCACGATGGCCAGCCGGGGTTGCGAGCCCGATGACTTCGTTCGGAGTTCCGACACCTGTTGACGTAGTTCATCTTCGATCGACCTGTATTTGAAAATGATTACTTATAAAATGTCCCGTAATCAACGAGCCTTAGTATAATTTACACTAGGACTAGAAGTAAAATGATGAAGGAAATTGCGCTATTCTGCCACTAAACTATCAATTACTGGTACATTTGCCTTACCTTTTCAAATGGAAATCAAAAATATGCTAATTTCTTTATTTGCTAGTGATACATCTTTCTATTTTATTACATTTTCATCGCTGACGTAAAATATTCCCATTAAAAAAACTTTTTTTGACATGAGAGAGTAATTCTCAAAAAGTAGTTGTAATTAATTAATGGGTAGATAAATTTCAATTACACTTGACTTTATCCTAATTATAACTACAACTTTTTATGAAAAATCAAAAATAACTTATCAAAAGGAAAAGAAAAGAAACATAGTAAAACCCTACCGAGCTATTTCGGTTCCCGAAATCACTTTAGCCACCATCCTGATATCGTAACTGAGTTGTCTTCTTGCTCACTTTGCAAGAACATCAAAAGTAAACTGAATTAATTTATAAAGAGCCATGGAGCATCACCCGTGAACTATGATAACCTCAGTAAGATGATACAATAACTATTGAAGTAACCAATAACATATTTATAGATATCCTAATCGATTTGTTTGTTATTCGCAAATTCTTTAAACCAATAACAAGTCTAAAGAAATCGACACGGAGTGAAATTTCCTAAAACTCTCTTTAAGTTCTATTATACCTTGAGTTCCAAGACTGGTCTGAAAGAGTTTGTACAAAAATTTAACGTTTTCATTTCTCTTTTACTAGTTTTTTATAATACCCTCAAGTATTAATCATAACCTCGCCAATTAACTCTAGCTTAGGCTTAATATTGTAACCAGTATTAATTAGTGTCATCATTACCTTTCACGCGCAATTGACAACTAAACATGGGCGTTTTTGTTGATCTTTTTGTCGGTCCTATAACAAAAGGCAGTAAAAACCTGTTTATACTTGTACTTTTAAGGCAAAATATTACAAATTATTATCTTTGCAGGCATTGTCGTCGTTCAAGAATTTTCTGGTTACCCGCGCTCATTCCGTTCCTACTTTGGTCAATCATAATACTGTCACGCTATATCTTTATCCAAACAATCACGTGTAGGTAATTGATATAAGTTTGGCCAATGTTGGATAATAATGGTTGTACTGAATTACTATTGTAATTTTTCATGTGGTTGTAACGTTTGTCACGAACATGATAAAGTCTAATCTTTGTTAGTTGTAGAGTATTTTAAAGTAATCTTCATAGTAAATGTAG
>DWMU01000035.1:0-15365 GCA_018246175.1 Papilio zelicaon
ATAATTTTGTTCGAAGTTTCGCTAGCTATTTGGTTTTGAACGTTTTGAAGTATGTTCGTCCGTATTCGTGTTCTACGAAGTAGTTACATACTCTTTGGTGTTCTCGTTCTCGAATACAAAATGGCTGCTTAGTGTATCTTTATTTCAACGAAATATAATATAATTTTGATTAAAATATAAGCATAAATGTGTTCAGTAGAATGTTTAAATTTGTTCTTTTTATAAAGGCAATAAAAATACAGTACAGTGAAACTTTTTGTCAAATCAATAACTTTTTCGTTTAAGTTGGAGGGGGCTTGCAATTGTCCCTTTCTTTCTTCTATCTTTCTCTCGGTCCATTTCGTGCCGTGCGTTCTCCTTATGTGTTGTGTCGTGTCTGATATTTTTCTAGATTACTTAAGAAAACCATGTTATTTTTAATGAAGTAAATTTAAAGAAGTATTGGTGATGTTGACCTTAGGTTTATTGTTATTTCGCAAAAAACCATCCACTTTTACCACCACGGTTCGCCAAAAATTTAGAAAGCTTCAACCACGTTTCGGATTTGGATTGATGAAACTATGAACCTGGACTCTTTAACGTTTAGCTTATCACGAATCCATTATCTCGTTATAAATTTAAGTAAGAAGAACTTTAAGCAAACAAGTCAAGAGTTGTCACAGGTGAGTGAAAATTCATTTCATAGTCATTCTTTGTTTATCGACTGTCGCCATATTGGCAACAAATTGCCATTTCTGTTTCACGTTCTGAAGTATTTCTTTATTTGTGAACATTGGTTAATTGAAATATAAGTGTATTTGTGTGTGTTTTATATTTTGTTCTTATAGGATTCCAATTCTATAACATTATTTACTCAAGCAACATATTGTAATGATTATTTGAATAGTTTTTCGTATAATCAAGGTGAACATCGATTATATTAGGATGAGGGTAGCAAGTGCCTGGATTCGAACATTTACAACATGTAAGGAGTTACAATAAAATGTTCAATGTATTTAACAAAGCAGTGTACTGATTTCTCCAAATGTGGGTATATGTACTTACATATTTTCTATGTACCCATTTTTTCCGAAACATGCTATTTTAGGCATGTAGGCCTAATCAACTAGTGTATAAACTAGAAGTCTTGGGTTTGGTTGGATAATCTATGGTTATATTATAAATGAGAAAGATTTTGTTTTGAATGAATTTTAAAAGTAATAAACACATTTTGGAAATCCTCTCTACAGTGAAATAAGTGGAATGAGTGAATGAATTTGTATCTTTGTGATTCATTGAACATGAGAAAAGAGAAGTCAACCCTGCAATTTCTGTTCTCTTGTTCTTCATATAGAACAAATAATGAATTTTGAAAATAAAGTGTGGCTATGAATACAGTTGTGATGATTCTTCACATTCTGGTTCCTCACAACTAACTAAGGGAACGTCTGACAATACATGTCCTGTGTTTTGATTGAAAGTCTTAATTCAGTGTACACTTTGATTTTTTTCTAATTGGATTTGCCTGTACTTTGATGAAAATTGTGAGATAAAGTGAAAAGATATTGTGAGATAGGGTTTAAAGGTTAAAAAAGTGTTTTACCAGATATATTTTGGAATTTATGACATTTGGTATTAATTGTGACTAGTTTATGGTTATGGGTTTGTATAGGAATCTGGTGTAGTAAATGTAAATAATGACTACATTAACATTACATTTGTTAATAATTTCAGTACACTCAATTCTTTGGTCTAATGTTTGACTTTGATGAGACTGATGCTCAAACCACTATTTTTGTAGTAAACAAGCATTCTAAAGGAATTATATGTCTAATAAAGGACTGGTTGTACTTTATGTTGTATGTTACTAATATTATAAATGCAAATTTTTAGTTGGATGGATGAATGTTTGTTTGAAGGTATCTCTGGAATAGCTGAACGGATCTTGATAAAATTTGGCATAGATGTAGAACATAGTCTGGAAGAACACATAGGTTATCCATTAATATTTTTTTATTACACATACAACAGCTAGTTATATAGAGATGAAGTCGGATAAAAATTACAAAAAATTTCTATCCCTTTACACTGCTAGAGGTAATCATAAATAACAAGTACATAGTTAATAAATAAATCAGTTAGATTTATTACTCATGACTTGTTATAAAATTGTAATTTGTTCTGTTATAAGCCAGAAGAAATACATTTTTCATACCTACTTATAAGTCTTCAATTGTTATGGTCCTAATGTTTGATGCATACTTATTTATCATTGTTGATGTGTTAGCATTGATTTTATCCCTACCTTAAAAATTTTTCAAAGACATTTGTTGGAATGGTCTGTTTTCAATTTACATACAAAAAGTTATTGAATGAAATTGTAATTTCAACTATTTAAAGGAAAAATGTGAAATGTATTCTGGTGGCACAATTCTTTTAACATTCATTGCATAAGTATCAGAAAACATTATTAGTATATGAGTCAGCATTTTCGTATGACTAGATCAATCAGTAAAATGTCTTCATTAAAAATAAAAAATAAAACCATACAATTATTATTAATAATAAGCATTTACAATAGTACTTGTTCAATAATTTCGATAATCTTAGTAATGTTATAAATGCAAAGGTTTCGATGGGTTACGGCTGAATGGATTTGAATGAAATTTTACAGAGATGAATAGAACATATACTTGACAAACACAAAGGTCACTGTCTACTTATTCTAGCCCAAGCCTCAGATAATATGTTTTACCTTGGTTCCACTGCCGAATAAATTACATGCATAGCTATCATCCTCTTTCAAAAAACAGTGATAAAACTTGTTTCTGTACAAGGTTTACTGCAGTGGAAACTTATGATGCGGTTGTCAAATATAATCTCCCACAAACACACACATGCATCTATGAATACACACACAACTATTACTATTTGCTTGCGCAATTTTCTGTTTGTTATTTTAGCAACGCTACATCGTTAACACCATAATTTTTTCCCTTCAATGCTAGCGAACATTAAAATCTCCATCTATATATTTGTGTAATTATAATTTTTATTGTAGCATAGAGTTGTTTGTTAATAGGATTTATAGAGGAAATTTTGTTTTTTGTGTACAGTAAAATAAAGGTATTATTTTGACTACATTAATTCATCTACTTAGTGAATGTTTTTGTTCCTACCAAGTATGGTTGGAGACAGGCAGGTGGTAGACCGTAAAAAAAAATTAAGCCAAAACTTTAAGGTTTGTAAGACCTTGTGCATCAATGCCACGTGAGTGAGAAAAGGCCAGGGAGATGATGAGTGATTGTTATATAGCTTTGTCATGCTATAGTAAAAGTAGCTTAACTATCTTCATAGGTTCTATTTATTTTAAGTATGTTATGGCTATGTTGAATCACTTATATTTTAGATATTTGCTTTGTAGGCAGTACTTAATTTATTTTCACAAATTCATATTATTATTTTTTTGCTCTTGATGGTTAATCCTTCCGTAATTCTAATCTAGAAAATTGATCCAAAAACATTTTTTATTTTTTTAAATTGAAGGTTAATGGTATTTGCTACCCAGCATGCAAGTGCATGTCTAGATAGACATCTATATTAATTTTTAGATATTATTCTTTCAAAACACGTCTTTTGGTGTTTTGGTTTTAAAATAATGCAATTTAAGTCGAGATAATGATAAACGTGCAAAACGAAAGCAAAGCTGTTTACGATTTCATAAATATCGGCGTCTCGGATGCTTGGTCGGAGTTACATCAAATATATCGCTGCATAGAACCATGTCGCTCTACCTGTTAAATGAATATTGATTTAATACGTTTGATAACGCCCACCTACACATGCGCTCTGGATGCATTGCGCGGTTGCCAATTCACCCGGCGGCGTATTTCGATACCTTTAACGATTTATTGCTGATGCCCAACCAACACCATAATGGGCAATCTGCATTATTTGTCAAATAACAAGTTGTTTACATCATTATAATATAATAGCAATAATAAGTGTCGCCTGCGATTTTTTCCGCGTTGAGAATATTTTTTTAAGGGCCTGTTTCACATTGTCCAAATAAGTCCTGATTAAAGTATTTTTAACTTATTGGTCAAATAAAGTCGTCGTTGACCTTTCACAATGTCCAAATAAGCTGTGTAACATAAACTATTTTGACAGAAAGTATTATGCACCAGTTAATTTATTTGTTACTTATCCAGGATTTTACTTGTACTTTATGAAACAGGCCAGGGTCATGAATTCTTTTTAAATAATTTTTACTTAGTTACTTGTGATAATGTGGTTTTGTTAATTTTTAAGTAATTTCATGAAAAGGTACAATATAACATTTAGTGGGTGTGTAAAAATGTATCTTTATGTATTCCTCTACTAATATCAGAAACTATGGTCCAAAATTTCACACCTCTGGACTAAGAAGTGTCTGCAGTTTGTGGCTGTGCGTTGATAGATTAGTTTGTTTTCTAAAGTTTATTGTGGTATTTGTGTATTCATTTAGGCATTATGATTTTTTTTTTAATTTGCGAAATGTATTGTAAATGGCTTAAACTTATAAAACATAATGTATTAAAAAGTTGTGCTAAAGCAATCGTTATTTTTAAAACCATACACCCTACTAGTTTGAGTTTGATATAAAAATAATTGAACAAAATCTTTTTTGTTTAACAGATTGTCAGTCACTATGGCTTGGAAGCAGAAAATCAGTTGCTGAGGTCTTTGCTCACAGAGGCAGCAAAGGCTTCTTGGGATACTGATCGCACAGGCCCTGCAGTCAACAGCATTCATGCATCTCTTCTGGCTCAGTATTTGGGTTCATTGTTGAGCCATCCCGCCAAGTCAACTGTGGTCTGTCGGGCTGTGGACAACCCCAATCGTTCTGTGCAGAAGGTACTATGCGTATTTTTATTAATTGTTTGTGCTTGAATTTGTCTCAAAAATGGGTGTTCTCCCACTTGTTCCGGTAATGGTGTATATAAATTAACTTCTAATGTTTTAAAGCAGTTTTGAAAAATAAAGTTCGGTATGTTATAATTTGAAGTCTTTCGGATAACATCGACTTAGTCATTTTAAAGGTTATAAAAGTTCACAAGTTTTATATCAAAGATTTTTATTGTACACCAAAAATATTTACGTGTTGTAATCTTTTTGATTCATTTAGCCTAAAATCTTGATACAGTAATTAAAAGTACTTACAATATTTGTGCCTTAATTCAGATAAACTATTAGCTCCTTTGAAGCATTGTCGAATGTATACTGCTTTAGGAACGTCGATGAATCAGTTTTTAAGCGCTTCTCTGTAATCTAAAATGTCCAGGTTAGATTCCCGCCATGTACCGATGTGTTTATAGACTTTTGAATTTCGTATGTACATTTATCCAACTTTCTTATGGTAAAAGAAAACAACTGGCACATATCCATAAAGAAATTTACAGATATGTGTGAACTCAACCACCCCTCATGGGTCAGTGTGATTGACTATGGTCGCCCCTAACTTGGGTAGTCTCTGAGCCCCTCGGTGGGGATGCATAATAAGCTAATGACGATACTGCTTTTTGTCCATTTTACCTTTTCTATTTTTAACATTGTAACAGTTTTAAATTGTTAACATTGTGTAGTTGGCAAACTCAATTGGTTTTAATTTTTATTCTACTGCTTTTCCCCAATGTGGCATTGAGGTAAGCGACACATAATCACTAAATAATTGCACATATCAGATATTAGAAACATATAATGTTTATTACGACACTTTTAACATACTGTTAAAGCAATAATTCAATCGATTTTATTCGAAAGAATTCTAGTTAAACAATCATCATACACTGAACAATTTGTATGTAATCATCATTACATTACAATATTTTATTAAACATTATACCCAACATCCAAATACTGTTTGAAACACAGATTGATTTTGGTCATAATAATTTCAACTATATCCCCAATTGACTGGGATAGATCTGAACTTGTTGTTTTTATAAGTCAAGTACATTCTTTAAATTGTTTTATCATAAGTGTATAACTCAGATTTGTTGTATTTTAAATATTTTCAGTGGCTGAGAAATGTTTATTCATTTAAATATATGTTTGGGATTATGTGACTGTATTTCTAGAATTAATCAATGTAAGTATAGGTATACTTGCACTTACACAAATAGTAATTCCTGTGTATGATATGGTAAATGTTGAATTATAAGTTTTTGGTCAGTCATTATAATGGTTGTTTTTAATTCAAACTCATCATATATGTTGCATAGAATCTGCTGTGTGGAATGTTTAAAATAATTCTTGTTATATAGGTAACAACAAATAATTTGGGCCTATTGACTATTATGTTGACAAGTTCAAATATTTTTTCTTTAGTTTTGTATCCAAATATTTCTATATCTCTTTGGTTGTTTTCTCATCGCAATCTTTATTAATGAAACAAGTAGCAGGTCACTGAAGGATAAGTAATTACTGCTGCATATAAGTATCCACAACCAAAAAAGTTACCAATATCTGTGTACCCAAATTGTTTGTTGTACCCTCTCCCTGTTTTTTTTAGGACCCCTTGAATATCCACAGGTTATGTTTGTATCTAGAGTCCATTTTACTATTTTATACATTTTGGCTGCTATTCATTGTGGTGTTTTCGGTGGTGCTTACGAGTGAATTAGTCTGAATATTTTTTATCGTCTTAAAGACCATATAATTGAGTTTATTTTATGTATTTTAGGTGGGCTGAAATATTTCTCTTTACTAAATTTTCTATCCTTATTTATTTGTCATTCTTATTTTTAAGAAGCTTCCACATAACTAATGTAGCTGATCTTTAATTTTTTTTAAAGTAATATTGGTTCCTTATTTAACAAGTAATGTTTTAATGCAATGCAATAAAATGGTTATGACATTTTCTGTGCCTTACATCTTTTTGATTGCAGCTGGCCAATGGAGGTTTTCATAGATCTATTAGACACTTTAAGTAATATGTAGGTGCTAGTTTGAATCTGTAATATACCATCATATATATATACACGTATATACATAAGTGCTTTAAGTTGGCCACTGAAATTATTTCAATTTAATTTATGCATCACATCAATGGATGTCTTGCAAAATTCCAAATTCAATTACCATTTTAGTTTTGTCGACTTCATGTGCAAATAGTGCATGAACTGTGAACTGTCCATCAGGCATAGAGATCCTGTTCATTTTCCATTTCACAGCACTTTGCTGATATGTCCCATTTGTGGGCCGTTGCATTGACATATGCATGGAAGGCGCGTATTATCCCATTCGAGAGTTAGAATATTTTAATGAGCACTGAGGCACTTGTCTTCCTTCCGCATGCTACTATATGTTCAATATCGACGTCACTAATTTATAAAACATTATGGAATCTTAATTTTTTGCAGATTTTAAAACCTTCTAACACTTTACTCAATCGTCTTTCAAGATTGTTGAAGTTAACAACTGCTGAAGATGTCACCTTGTCATTGGTGTTGAGGCGATATTCATCCAAAACTGAGATTACAGCGCTAGCAAAACAACATCTGAAGAAAAGATTTTTAGATCTTGTACAGTGTTATTTAGATGCTGGTATGTATGGTATAATGCTCATTCTCGCTTTAATAGTTATTGTCAAATATGTTGTCATCAAAGTCAACAAATACATTTATTTACAGAGCATGGTCATCAGGCTGAGCGTGCAGGCCTTCAGGAATGCAGCCCTGAAGTTTTGCAAACTCTCCTTATAAGTCTCGCGTACGAGAACTTTCGCCTCGCTCCGGTAACAAAAGAGTTATTTGTGAAACGTTTACGTGTTGACTTCCCTCGAGAAGTAGTGCCAATAGTGTTAGCACCTCTGCTTTATCCTGACGATACACAAACCCCATTGGAGGAAATGAGCACTGCCGACGACATGGCGGTCGCAATGATGGATAATTCACTTGCGGAAATCATCCGCGACATTGGATACAACTTTACATCATCATTCGAAGAATGCAAGAACAAAATGTTGAATTTTGGAGCGCGAGAGCCTACCGCAATAGATGTTGCGCGTATAATTTCGATGATGGTGCGCTTCCATACCACGGTGCCCGACGGGCCCCAGATTCAAACTCCGGGAAACTTCTGGATAAATCACGAAACAAAGAAAGAAGGAATCACACATGGACATGGAGAATCCTGGAATGCAGAGATATTTGTACAGACACTCAAGGAACTGGCATCTAACTTGAACTGGAAAGAAGTCATATTGCAACTGGACCATCCAGAATTTATTGTCCCAGATAGACAAGGATTGAGCCTATTGTTTTCCATCTTGCGTTTAGGTTTACAGAGTGCGGGCTATCCATCCAACATATTCCCTGTAGAATATCTATGCCGCAGGTGGACCAACCTGGAAGGACAAATGAGTTTGATTACTAATATTTTGAAACATCCAGATATATTTAGTCTTGCTGATTATCCATTCCATCCGGTGTCCATTGACATACTCAAGTCCTTGCCAGAAAGTGATAACAAAGAAATAGCCACCTGGCGATGTCTGTACCTAGTGGAATTGCTATTGTATGCATCTGAGCGAGGTTATTATATGCAAGTCCATGAGCTGTTCAAGTTTCCTTTACAGCATTGCCCAGACATTTTGATGCTCGCCTTGTTGCAAATAAATGCACCAATCACTGTATTTCAACAGGAATTGCTCTCTACTTTAATACCAATATTTTTGGGCAACCATCCCAATTCTGGAATTATTTTGCAGCATGCATGGCATTCACAGAATCCGAACATCAAACCAATTATCATGCATGCAATGGCGGAATGGTATATACGCGGAGACAGTGATCAATCCAAGTTATCAAGAATCTTGGATGTGGCTCAAGACTTAAAAGCTCTATCGCTGCTACTGAATGTCCAGTCTTTTCCCTTTGTTATTGATTTAGCTTGCCTCGCATCAAGAAGGGAGTACCTGAAATTGGATAAATGGTTAACTGATAAAATACGAGACCACGGTGAAACTTTTGTCTCTGCTATGGTTAAATTTTTGCAGAGAAGATGTCCACCAGTGATGGGGAAACCACCAGAAGAGCAGTTGCCCAAAGCCGCGCAGTTGCCCCCGGAGACTATTGGCACCATGCTGACGTGTCTGCAGCTCTGCGCTCCTAATGTCGTCCAGGAATTACAGGAAGCGATATATAATGTGGTAGCGACCTGCCAGACTTTAATAATTAATAAAACAAGACAAACAATGGCGGGAATTGCTCGTCCTCATACTAGAGTAATTGAAACACCGTTTAACCCTGCAGCTTTGGGAGGGCAACTTTTCACTCCGCATGTCGATTCGATAGCTAATCTTACTCCGAATGTCGCTAATATGACCTTAGGCGCACCAACAAATTCCGCATTCGCAATGCCTGGTACTTTAGGGCCTTTGGTGCCACCCCCTGGGTCTCCTTCCCGATTGCTAGGACCGGGTCCAAATAGCCCTTACCCCATGATGGCAATTCCGCATAATCCTAACATTCCCAATATGGGCGCTTTACGAATGGCGCAAATGCCTCCGATGGACAAATTTCGTTTACCAGATCAAATTCATTTTCCTGAAATTATGCACAATGTTTCAAAAGAAATTGAGGATGAGGCAAATGGCTATTTCCAAAGAATATACAACCATCCCCCACACCCTACTCTTTCTATAGATGAGGTGCTAGAAATGCTTAAGAAATTCCAAGATTCGCCAAATAAAAGAGAGCGAGAAGTATTTTCATGTATGCTTAGGAACTTATTTGAGGAATACAAATTCTTCCCTCAATATCCCGACAAAGAACTTCATATTACCGCTCAATTATTTGGCGGTATCATTGAAAAGGGTCTTGTTCCGACTTACGTGTCCTTGGGTTTAGCCTTGCGATTTGTTTTGGATGCGCTTCGGAAGCCGGAGGGCTCTAAAATGTACTACTTTGGTATAGCAGCGTTGGATAGATTCAAATCACGTTTAAAGGACTATCACAAATATTGTGAGCATGTCCGTGCTATACCACATTTTAGCGAATTCCCTCCGCATCTGATTGAGTATATCGAATATGGACTGCAGAGTCAAGAGCCGCCCACAAAGCCTCAGGGTGCCGTGTTGCCCGCCAGTCTGGCCGCTATGTTGAGTCAAAATACTGTTGTCACGGTTTCCGCGCCATACAGGTATGCTTTCTTTTACTTTGATTATTTTTGCTATATACTAACAACTTGTAAAAATTATAAAATGTCTAGCGTTTATTCTATTTATTTTAGAGCATCGAATTGGAGGCTAGCATCATTTTTTGTGTATTCAATATCCGCGTCGGTCTTTAATAGCTAGTCCTCAAGCTCTTTATTATTTTTTTATTCGAGTTGATTAACCTCGTTATAGTAGCATAATAAATTTTCTGATTGGTTTACTGGTTTAAAACATATGACGTGCGTAGAGTCAATCCAGTAACGTCAATTTTTAAAGATGTTTCGTTGAGACCATGTTTGAAATACAACATGATTCCAATAAAATATCATTGTTGCTGGTTTTGGTTCTGCATGCCTCATATGTTAGTTGGCTTATGCTACTATACGCTATATAATTCTTTAACACTGTATATTAGCCCGATTTTTGGCCTTTTGGCTTTACCCTTATTTAATACATTAAATTTTACCCTAATCGAAAATTACCTTCTCGAGAGAAATGGCTCTGTTTTCAAGTAAAAGTTCTTAACTTTTACTATATAGTAATTTCGTACCCTGAGTCGTATGACTCTAAGATTTCTATTTAAAAAATGTAACTGATTCAGTGATCGAAACATTTTTTACAATTCCATCAATTCCAATGTAGCTAAGTTTAATTGCCTTATATTAGATAATTTTAATATGCACGTCCTGTCTAAAAGACGTGCTCTTTCCGTAATTGAGATTAATTAGGGTGGATGGTTATAATTACCTAATAATCCTGATTTACAACTTTCCTAATAGGACCGTGGTAGGTGCCCCGAACCCCATGAGCGTGATATCCAAAGTGGCGAACTGCGTGGCCGGCGGCATCGGCAGTCGGCCGTCCATCGCCATCGCCACCAACATCGACACGCTGCTCACGGCCACCGATAGGGAAGAGAAGATTAACGCGCCCCCAGAAGCTATACAAGATAAAACCGCCTTCATTTTCAATAACTTGAGCCAACTCAACCTTCAAACTAAATGCGAAGAGCTTAAAGAAATCATAACCGAAGAATACTACCCTTGGCTTTCACAATACCTTGTTATGAAACGCGCATCCATTGAATTCAATTTCCATGCCTTGTATTCTAATTTCCTAGACGTCCTAAAGGCGCGAGAAGTTAATAGGCTTGTCATAATTGAGACTTATCGAAATATTAAAGTGTTGTTGCGTTCCGATAAAAGCATAGCCAACTTCAGTGACCGATCTTTGCTTAAAAATCTCGGCCATTGGTTGGGCATGCTCACGCTGGCTCGCAATCAACCAATTCTTCTCGTTGATATTGACCTCAAAGCACTTTTACTTGAAGCTTATCATAAAGGCCAACAAGAACTATTATACGTCGTACCCTTCGTAGCCAAAGTTCTAGAGTCGTGCGCGAGGAGTGTAGCATTCAAACCGCCGAACCCTTGGACCATGGGATTAATGAACGTATTAGCCGAACTTCACCAAGAACCTGATTTGAAGTTGAACTTAAAGTTTGAAATAGAAGTGCTTTGTAAAAACTTAAGCTTAGATATATCAGAATTAAAACCAACTCTGTACCTGAAAGATCCTGAGAAGCATAGGCTTATTGAATTCCAACTTTCCCAGCCGAAAATGAATAAGGAACCACCTGTAAATGTTATTCCTATGAATCAAGCCATTATACAGGCCCCGCAGATGCAAATGATGCCACCTCAGCCACCAATGATTCCTGTCGAAGAAATGACCTTAACCGTACCACCACCTCCTATTGGCATCGATCCCACTTTAATGGGAGTCCTTGGGATACCAGAGCCCCGTTTCAATTACTTGGACGTAAATGTCACTTCAACCTCAGCATTTGGACAAAAAATTTGTTTCAATCATCACATTCTGTTATTCCAAAACTATCCTCACTTAAAACAGTTTGTCAAACCTGCTATCGAAAGGTCTATTCAAGAATGGATTCACCCAGTCGTTGATAGGTCTATTAAATACGCCCTGACTACCTGTGAGCAGATTATCCGTAAAGATTTCGCCCTAGATCCGGACGAGGGGCGCATGCGTACTTGCGCCCATCACATGATGCGCAACCTGACTGCTGGCATGGCTATGATCACATGCCGGGAGCAGATCATCAGCACCATCAGCACCAATCTGAAAGCAGCCTTCCTCACAGCACTCATGCCCGCTAATCCACAACAGGTAATTAAATCATCTTTAACCTTGCTTACAACTAATGATGTTTTATGTATTCCAGATAAATAACAAATGCTTCAAGCATATTAACAACGAAAATATCCAGTGTTAAACTTGACCTTCTTACATAATTATTTAATGCCCTAATTTTGTGCCACAATTATGATTTGTCATCAAAATTATGGCAATATTGAGTTTATTAGCTAATCTCATATCTAAATTACCACTCCTTGCCTTGAACTCAGTTTCAACGTGTGTTACCAACATTTTGCAAGCTACTTCTTGAATATTTACTAACCTATGGATGGCGGTATTCTTTTCTATCATGTTTTCACCTTAGATTCCAAGGGATGGCTTTCCACATTAACAGCTTCCACGATGATCGCCTTGTACAGCAGCAGCAGCTTTTTATTTTATTTTTTACCGGGGCTGTTTCCGGTGGCAATCAATTATTTATTTGACAGCTTGTGTTCCAGAAGGATATAGTTGAAAGTGCAGCAGCTGTTATAGCAACAGAGAACATGGAATTAGCCTGTGCCTTTATTCAGAAAACAGCCGTTGAAAAGGCATTACCCGAACTTGATAAACGTCTAATGAACGACTATGAAGTAAGAAAACAAGCTAGACTCGAAAACCGACGTTATTACGACCCGATAGTTTTGACATACCAAACCGAAAATCTCCCCGAAAGAGTGAGACTGCGAATGGGAGGACCTATGGACATGCAGATTGCTGTATATGAAGAATTTGCTTGCAATATTCCTGGCTTCATGCCCCTGAGAGACGCTGGCATGTTCATTCCAAAGCCATCCCAAGAGCATATTCCACAGTTCACTTTTAGCCAAGTTATCAACCCAGCTCAAGTGTATGGCGCAGATGAGATGGGAGCTTTAATAACAGCAGCCGAGATGTTCCTGTCCAATGTAATGAATACACAGAGTTTTCCTGTTCAAGCTACCAATATGCACACTCTTCTTGAGTGTCTCGTAATTGCAAGAAGAAACCGTGATATTGTATCCGGTTGTAACTTACTACAGAGGGTAGGTATTTTCTCAAGTTATCACAAAAGTAGTTTTCATTTTTTTTATTCTTTCAACATAAAACATGTATTATTGATATAGTGATAAAATTGAATACAATAAAAATAATTGAATTGATTTACAGGCTGTAGAAGGCCTACTCGATGGGCACATCATTCAATCCGGAGTGAATGCAGAACATGTTGATTTGATGACAAGATATAGAGATATTCACCTGCGAGTGCTTAAGCTCTTGGAAGACGCCAGGGTGTACGGACACGTGTGGACCACAAAGCAGATCACCTGCTGTCTAACAGAATGCAGAGATGAGCTGAGATACAACATTGAAGCCGTTGATTGCCTCATCCGCAACCATCTCATCAATATGCCACAAGTAATTATTGACAACTAGTATTAAATTCTATGTATCTTACTAATGATTTAATTGTAAATAGATGAAATTTATTTTAAACCATACAATCATACAATTATAAATAACCTATTTTTTTATTTAACTTTAGTCAGATATCCTAATGTCAAAAATATATTTAATTTTATACAATTGTTTCGCTGGTAGTTTTACTTATGTTTGTTATTTCAGTACGACTTAGCCCTCGCTCACCTGATGGATAATGGTAACAATTACGTAGCTGTAGCCTTCGCAATGCAGTTGGTGCAACTGTATCTAGTTGACGATAGGAACAACATCTTCGTGAACGAATCTGATTTATACCACACGACCGAGACTTTGGTCCGCATCATGGCGCATCCGCAACAACCGCCACCAGAGGGTCTGGCGACATTGATCGAGACGTTGAGAATAAATCAAGATCCTAGCGCTTACCTTGGAGAGCGAATGCCCCTTGGACCCACAGCGCATATACATTCTGGCATCTTACAAGTCCGGGTAAGTGATTATCATTAATATTTATACTTGAATAAGTATTATTCATCAGAGGTACATTTTAGTATATCTAATTTTTTTTTTGTTAACAATTATCTTGATTCCAGAACCGAGAATATAATGACCCGCCCGGCCTTCAGGAGAAGACTGAGAATGTGCTTGAAGAATGGCGTGCCATGCTTCTCAGCCCATTGACTGATGTTGAATTTAGCCAAAACTTCAACATTTATGTTCATCGAATGAATATGAACGGAATACTGAAATCTGATGACATGATCAATAGATTCTTCCGTATTGCTACTCAGATGTGCATCGAGAATGTGTACCAACAGCTGAACGAGGAAAGAGCCAATCCACCACCGGTGCCAACCAAACGGGAGAAATACTACGTAATGTGCGATTCTTTCATTAAACTCGTCACTTTACTTATAAAGAACACCGCTGACGCTGGAAATCCAACACCCAAACTCAATCTTTTGAACAAGGTAGGTTTATAATTCTATATTATTAGATAGATTAAATAATTCGTCATATATATATTTTTTTTTAAGTTAATGATTTTTCAATTATCCAAATGTAGCAAACAATATAAATTCGTTTCTGAAAAACTCTTTAATTTTCATATTGATGGTGTACAATACTTTTTATTATTTAGATCTTGGGGATAATAGCCGGGTGCCTGCTTCAAGACCACGACGATCAAGGGAACAACTTCCAGCAGCTGCCGTACCACCGCCTGCTGCTCATCCTCTTCCTCGACATGAACATGGCTGAACCTGTCTTAGAATCTATGAACTATCAGGTAAATATATTTTTTAACTATATTTAGCCCACTTTATCCACATTTGTTTTTACACATTAATACATGGAACATTTGTTAAGAAATGTGCCCCTTGTTTTTTTTTTGTTTTCTATTTATGTATGTCTCCATTTTATGGCCTAATTTTATTTTTTCCCCGGAGTGTCGTATTTTTCATATTTATTTAATATTAGAATTATCAATCATTTAACTCATATAAGTAAAATAAAATAATTATAATAATTTTATATATAAAATTCTTGTGTCACAATGTTAGTT
>DWMU01000036.1:0-15284 GCA_018246175.1 Papilio zelicaon
GAAAATGAGTAAAGACATAAAGACTTCATAACAAAATTTATTTTGAAACTTACAAATTGTATAAATATTTATCTATGGAATACACCAATCGAGTTCTAATCTAAAATAACAAATCGAGATCTATCGGAATTTGTTTATTATGGGAAAATGTAGCCGTATAATAAGTTTCTTTCTGACAGTCGTTATGAAACAATGAATTTTTTTTATCTCGAGCGTTTTTCAATAAGTAAAATCTTATCTCCTAAAATCTTATGAATATATTGGTAACTGTTTATTTAATGATGTCTTTTGTCTTCGATCTTTTAAAATTATTGAGCTTAGACGTATTGATGTTTTCATTTATTGGTTTTAAAGTGTTAACGCATTGTTAAATTTTTAATGACGTGTCATTTTTGAAAAGAAATTTTAAGATTTAATATAGTCAAGAATTTTTAAAGATAGTTGATTTAAGTTACTCTTAAATAAATTTATTTATCTGGGATTTCAATCAGATTAAACTATATTTACTTTGCATGCTTTTTTATACAAACAACTTACCAAGTGGGGGTACCCTCGGCGTTAGAGTTGGAGGTGTCCCAAGGCGGTTTTGACTGCTTTTGGAACCCGGCTCCACCGCCCGCAAACATTAATATTACCTTATCTTTCAATTGGCAACAGAATACACTAACACACAACAGGACACTGTTTACGTTCGTACTGCTCACAGATTGGAATCGCGAGTCGCGTCCATTGTTTACGTTAGAATTTTGGACTGTGTAAGGGACGGTTGTGATGTCGGCCGGCCGCGTTCCAACGTTTTCACGGAATATTTTCAGAGAGTACTCGATGTATATTCCGGGACGTTGAATCCGCCATTTGCCGGCGTGTCTGCGCGCGCGGCGACGGCTAGTTTTATTTTAGGTGTGCGCGTTTTTTATTTAGATTTACGCAATTTCGAACAAAGCTTTCATAGTTTTATGATCTGTTAATTAGTGGAGCGCGTGGTGGCCGTCTTATCGTTAGCCCCAGTACCGCGGAGTGGCTCCTCTACTCATTACACCAAAATTATTTTAAAATTAGACATGTTAATTTTGAAATTGCTACATTTGGCGTCGTGTTTTGGGTCAGTGTCAGGAACGACACGAGCGTGGAAACGACACCAAAATGCTTCCCGATTTCGCGGCAGTCCAGCGGTCTTAAACTTTACACTTTGACATATCCGAATACGGTTACAGATAATAAATACTAATTTTCTTAATTACCTATACATAGATCTTTTTAAATTTATATAATAACAGAAATCAACAGGCGTTAAGATTAAAAACAAAAAAAAGCTTAGATTGGCAGAAGTGTGAGGTGAAACCACAGGGTCAGAACGCAACATTTGGCAATAAGGGAAGCCTATGGTTTGCACTGAAGGTAATCCATTTATGCAAGTCCCAGAAATATAGTTTTTAAGTAGGTTGTGAAGTAGGTTCGCTTCGTCATTTGAAGCTAGAAAAATACGTAAGAGTAGTAAAAAATTAAGACTTACCTTCACAATAACATTAACGATAGAATAATTATAAAGTTGATAGAACTTACCTGAAACAAAAATATACATATTAACAAACAAGAAGTAAGTAAAAGAGTATAGTTCGGTGCTTGTATAGTTCTAATATTAGTAAATACGAGTAAAATCTTTTTTCTTGTATTTTTTCTGATATAAGGTGGAAAACAACCTTGCACCTGAATTCGAAGAAATGTCGAAGCGATCTTTGCCGCTGTGCATTGCACCGAGCGTGTCGGCTTATTCGTGTAACATATGTTATTGTTGCTGGCGTCTACCACTGTTAAATTAATAAGTAATTCTGAAAATACTTTAGCAAGTTTAAAATCGTTCAACCAGAGCAAACCTATGTGCCGTGTGTATGTAGCCTGTGTTCTTCTAAACTTCTGTGTCAAATTTCATCAAGATCCGTTGAGGCATTTTGAAGATACTTTCAAACAAACATCCATCCATCTAAACATTCGCGTTTGTCATATTAGTATGATATGTAATAGTTTGTCAATTTGATCTTTAAGTTACTGCATTTAGATAATTGTTGTTTTGCTACACTGTGCAGCTAACTAATTAATAATCTATATAAGTACCCTTTTATTGAATTCTAGGGTCCACTCGTGACTACGAGATCCTCATCGAGAAAGAGCGAAATTGATGTGTTACAACTGTTAAACGTGAAATATATTTTTTGTTTAATAAAACTAATTCATCATCATGCACTTTTCCCTACTGACACAGTATGTAATACCATATCGGCCGTCATATCTGAATTCCCTCATCTTTTTTGCATATCCACTTACACACCATCCAACCATGCTTTCCTCTATCTTCCTCCTTAACTAGCTTTAAATAAATTATGTATAACTTACGTTTGGTGTTGTTTTTCCATCGTGGACGTCGAGTTGTGATCCTTCTTTTTTTCCGCCACAAACCCGATTACACGCCCAAACCAGGGGTTTTTTGAACTTTGACCTATCCCCGACTGCCACATCGCCATTACGGGTGTTCGGTGAGCAGATTTCTGTACACGAAATGAACTTGAAGATAACTGTGTAACAGATCACAAGAACAAGGACCAAAAATAGACCGAATAAGATCATGCCACTAAGTTTGAACTTTCTGTTCGCAGGTTGATGAACGGGGCATGGAAGCTCCGGTGTAAATGGACGAGGAAAATCATCCATAGCAAGCGGAGGACGATTCTTCGGTGGAGGAGGAGGTGTGGGACAATTATCAATTACTACGGAATCCGTGATGATAGCTTTTAGTACAGATACCCTTCACCCTTAAGGGTGAAAATGATATCCTTTCCTCGGAAAACTCAAAAAGGTGATGAGGATGGAGAGCGTATAAGACCTGAAACAAAAAAAAACAGCTTTAAGAATACATTTTGCTTAAGATTAAATATACATAACTTTGATATTATTTAAACTTTCGTGAGACAATATTATAAATAGTAAGTGAGGCGAAGCAGCAATTTTTTAGATTTACTCGGGCGTGCAATCACACATGTGGTACCCCACCTTGTATCTAACCAAGTAATCCTACCACAAATAAAACGTTCCATAAAGAGCCGTACTTTAAGAATAGCCGGTCAAAGTACTAAGTAAAAAAAAATCAGTTGTTATAAATACTGAAGCGTGTCAAATTAAGACAGGGTGAGTAAATTATAATCAGAAAAGTCTAGATTTCAAATTTTAGTTCGCTCGACAACGTCAAGGTGGCGTTTTTATCCGTGCAACTTTGTGACTCTGCTATTTGTATATGTAACATGCAAATTGACAGATAAATGAAATTTGGACTTCTCTGATTGTAATTCACTAACCCTGTCTCAAACAGACGCGCTAGACCATTTATAAAAATAGATTTTTTTGTTATTTAGTATCTTGATCGGTTGCTCTAAACGGACGCCCTTATGTGGAACCTTTCATTTGTTTTGATTTAAGGTTATCCCATAAGCTTTTAGGAACGTTTGTAACACTACTATTTGTGAACCCGAAAAGACCTCATTGTCTCCAATTTGGAAAAAAAATATAATAACCCGAAAATAGGATTTTCGCCTTCTGTGGTAAAATGTATTTTTTTATCAAAAAATTATCCCAGTCCTAGTAGATGACCATAAACTTATTTAAAATAATTTCATGTATTCAGTTTCTAGGGGGCACCTTTCTGAGGTATTACAGTAGAAAAAGTCGTATTTTCACTAGCCAGCTGTCGCATTCTCGTAAACGTGAAAGATAATTTTTCAGACAACCCGAAGGAGGATACTCATTTATTTGCATTGCAACATATATTTGTAAATTATCAATTGTTTCTGATAAAGGAATAACGGAAACATCTATTCAAAATTACAAGCCTCCAGTGGGTAAGGCTGTGCATTGATTTATCGATGGGGACTTTTCAGGTTTCACATGAAATGGTGTTGTGACCATTCTTGGCAATTTTCAGCTCTTCGCAAATTATCTCTTCTAAAATATATAAATTTATATATAAATTCACCAAGCTAATATTTCTGGTATAATATGTATGAACCCACAGCCCACGCCATACTACCAAGAAGCTTGAAATTTTGCAAGGATGTTTTTGTTACACACAACATATCCAAGCTCTAAGAACGGATTTTACTCAACTTATTCCGTAAAAATCTGAAATGGGGGGTTAATGGTTATAACTAGTCTAGCCATAAATGCTGTTACATCAACACTTTTCTTTTTTTCAACTTTTTAATTATTTTTAAATTGGAACATGTATACTATTTTAAAAACTTAATTTGTTTTTGCGCCATTTTACATATTTTTTGTGTTTATTATCAAATTACAATATGGAATGGGGTATTAAAGAAAATAGGATTGCAGTAATCGCCTTGCACAAAGTGGGTATGGAGGCGTCGATCATATTCCAGACACTTCAAAAGCTTGGTATCAGCTGTATGTTCGTATATCGTACTAACAACAGATACAACAACACTTCGTCTGTCGAAGACCAGAAAAGATCGGGGCGGCCGCGTGTTGTTAGAACTACAAAGGCTGTTAATGCTGTTAAAGCCAGAATTCGTCGAAACCCCATTAGGAAGCAAAAAATCTTATCGCGAGAAATGAAGATTCCCGCTAGGACTCTGTCGCGTATTGTAAAACAAGAGCCGAAGCTCGGTGCTTATCGCCGATATACAGGACATGCCCTAAATCAATCTTTACAATTAAAGAGAGTGAATCGATCAAAACGTCTTCTGTCGCGATACGCAGGTTGAAGGCACAGAAATATCCTCTTTACCGATAAAAAAAAAAAAAATCACGATTGAAGAACACTACAATAAGCAAAATGATAATGTGTATGCTCACAGTTTTAAAGAAGCTACTCAAGTTGTCGGAAAGGTAAACGTGGTCATCATCCTGCGTCAGTGATGGTTTGGTGGGGCGTGCCTTATCAAGGAGCCACAAAACAAAATTTTTGTGAAAAAAAATTAGTGAAAACCTCAGCCAAAGTATATCAAGATACAGTCTTGGATCATGTAGTGAAACCTATCAGCAATACACTTTTTAAAAATATACCGTGGACTTTCCAGCAGGACTCTGCACCTGGTCACAAGGCACGAACTACCCAAGCCTGGCTTGAAACCAACGTTCCGGACTTTATAAGAGTTGAAGACTGGCCCTCATCTAGCCCAGACCTCAACCCTTTAGACTTCAAATTATGGTTAGTTTTAGAGGACATGGCCTGCTCTAAACGACACGGCGACATTGAGTCTCTTAAAAAGTTTTCGGAGCAAGCAGTGGCAAAATTTCCCTTGGAAACAGTGCGTAAATCCATAGATTCGTGGCCAAACAGATTAAAGGCCTGTATAAATGCTAAAGGTAGCCATTTCGAATAGAATATATATATATTTTTTTTGCTGAGATGTTAATAAATATGTAGATATAAATTCTAATAATATTACATTACTTCATTTAAAAAAAAAAATGCATTTTCATTTGTAACAGAACTTATGGCTGGACTAGGTACATGTTTATGTAGAATAATTTGCATACCAAATGTGTGATCGATGGAGACTTTTAAGGGTTCACATATAATGATGCTTCGAACATTCCTACCGATTTTCAGCTCTATGCTAATTATTGTACGAGTAGCTTCACCCCTAATTTCGCTTAATTGGACTGTTCTATACCAAGTATTAATACATATTATTACGTTTATTAATTAAAAACTTTTTCATTACTCATATGTTTGTTCGGTGGAAATAGTGGCATAGACCGATAGGCTTAAAGTGCGCCTATAAGAGATACCATATGCATAAATAGAAGCGTGTTAAGGGAGGAAATGACGAGTCGGATCGCGTGCACCACGCAATCTCTACACGTCCAAAGTCCGCCAGCCGTCTTCCTTTAGCGACGGGGTTTCTTAGCCGCATTAGCAGCAGAATTATTCCAACACATAGACAGAGCGTAAATTATAATGCATTTATTATAATACAAGCGCTTTAGATTAAAATAGAAATTCAATTACTACCAATGTGATTACGACCAAATTAATTGTACAATCTTGTAATACTTTATTAAACATGAAGACCACAGATGGATACCACAAACGTGGCGCGCCTTCCATCCAAGGAGTCCTATGACCTAGTACGGAGGGTAGGCAGTCATTGGATGCGGTGCGCGGAGGACCATATACTGTTTAAAGTATTGGGGAAGCCCTAAGTCCAGTAGTAGACTGACACAGGCCGATGATGATGATTAATACTTTAGTTTATTTTCAGTTTCGTCATCTTCATCAGCTTGTATCAGACCAATGCTGGATGAAGGCCTTGTCCATTGCGTTCTACAGTTCGTGTCCTATATCCAGAGATATCCTACCGTTGCACATTCGAAGCATTCATTCATATTTTTCATCTGGCCCCTATATTATTCGTAACGATTTGAACTTAAAAAATGAACGTTAAAAATGATTGGTAAGCAATTTAAAAAGTTGTCTGTTATTTATTTAAAATAATCTTTAATTTATTTTATCTGAACTTCTACTGAATTTGGAAAATTGGCGTAGCTCACGAAGCGTACACATGTAATAAGTACCGCACTGCAGTTACGGGAAGCATGCGTGCATTTTTAGATATCACATCACATTTACTTTATCTTACTTTGAATATATTAGTCGAGATGATATAAGTACTAAAGATCTGCCTGTAAATATTTATTATTAATTTTATGATTTAGCACGTGTATTACTTTATAAAATCATTTCTTAATCTTAAGATATGTTACTTAATTAAAAGAATTCTTTCATAAAAGACTGCATTAATCTGCATTAATCGGTTATTTGATCTTTTTCTTCCTTCTCCTCCTAACATTCTTCTGCGTAATTCCTACCTATTTTAACATAAACCGTGCACAACTTTTCCCCAGATTTGTCAGTCTCGACATTACTTGATCACCCTTTTAATTCTCTAGAACTTTGATGTCAAAGCTATCATGTTCATTGTCCGCTTTTCTCCATTTTTTTCCAGTCGATACGTAAATCTATTAATCTTCCAAACCTTATAAAATTCCTTCTCCACTCCAACTACCGAGCCATACATCTATCCACTTTCATCTTATCCACACCATTTACATCCCCATTCGCTGCCACGATTACCAACCTTTCCACTGCCCCTTCTCACTTGTCACCCCACCTACAAATATATTCTCCACCCCACCCCTACCCCACCCACAACCCCACCCACTACCCCACCCACTACCCCACCTACTACACCACCCAGTATCTACCACCCTATCCCCTTCCCCATATGACCGCCACTCTACACCCCCTCTTGACCTGCCCCCCTACCTCCTTTATATGATTTACCTGCAAACATACTAAACCAACCCCCTGTACACTGTGTGAAAAGGACGTGGAATTAAATTAACAGCCACGCCCCTTCTCTCACCTCCCCCACCCCTGTTACCCACTCTACTATTACACTCCTTTCGCCCTCCCTAACACGCTCGCCCTCTAACATCCCTCTACCTCTTGTCACCCTTCTTATTTAAAACCTCTTTATCTCTAGAATAGAACCCAGGCTAATTATTCTCCATTCTTTTCATATTTAATCATACTCGTACTTGCTGTTATGCTTCTCCTATCAATCAAAAATCATACCCGCGCATTTCGTTTTAAATCTGCGTTCAGCTTTGCGAAATTCTATAATTATTCGCGTTTACATAGAAATATGGACGTTTTTGCGATATTGCTCTTTAAATGTCGCCCTGTCTATCAAGTTGTTAATTGTGCTCTCACTGAAAGCTCTTAAAATCTAATTAAAATAATTCAGTATACTCTATTAAACCCAAATGAATATGTTAATTATAAAGAATTAACAATAATGATGTATTAAATAAATCGTACGTAAATATAAATGCTCGACCCACAATTTCGATTACCCCTTTTAAGTCAGTAAACAACCTTGACATTGTAACTGAGTGACACAAAATCCCAGTTTACCGACGGGAAGCACCCCAACATAGATATTAATGGGATAAAATGAATCAGAGGGTCGGCGGCGGAAAACTTGAGGGACACAAACATTAACTTTTCTGCTATCGGTTTCGGTACAGACATATTTTTAATAGAACTACCAATTTGACATCTTAAAGCTTAATTAAAAAAATCTTTTACTCCAACAAATTAATTGCTTATTATTTTTGTTAGAATGTAAAAAACATAAAATCGTTTATGCCGAAACGCCGACGGGACGGTAAATCATTATATTTTTAATACGTTCAAATGCACACGTAAAATTAATTAATATATGCAAACAATTGCATACGCCAATGTTTTTTTTTTCTAAAATATTTTATAATAATTTCAAGCCATGCAAAATATTTAAAACAATGCTAACATTTTTTAAAGTTATGATTTTTTAAAATTTTGATTTTCAAAAATATCAAGACCGATTAATATCAAATACGCTAACATTTACAGGAGTAATGCTGTGTTTTCAGTTGGAGTGATCCCCCACGTGGTTCTATCGTGGGAAAAATAAGCGCTGCGCTTCACTTCGCGATCTGCATACACTAGTTTAATAAGACATATAACAAATACGACAAGATTTTTCTTACTCAACAAGTAAAATAATACTTAAGACTAGGTTAAAAATTCTATTATGATATTTTATAGACAAAAAATCACAACATCAAAGTACTTGTAGTCTCGGTGTCAGCTGTCTGCGTACGGCTGTCGAATTCGACACTCAATAAACTTAACTTGATATCTTAAATATTTTATGAAATAAAATTTAAATGTAATAAATAATATTTCAAAGTAAGTTTATTGTTAATCAAATTTGTATAAATCACATTATATTACACAACACTTATTAAAACAACCTGAAAAATAAAATAAAGTAAAAGCACAAAAGCGAAAAACTTACCATTGTTTAGAGATAATTTCACAAAAACCTATAAAAAATAAAATAAAAACATCGACATGCGAACAACATCAATTTGGAAAGAGAGGAAGAAATAAATATTACACTTAGAAGAAAATACAACACATATTAAAAAAAAATTAGACGAACCCTTTCTTATACACTGACAAACACACTCTGCCATCTAATGAAGGCCCGAAGCTCAGTTTCCCTCAAACGAGAGGAGAGAACTGTTCTCTTCGCGCGGCACCAGACAACTGAGCCTGCTTGTACTGCGGCAGTACTGCAACTATTGCTTTACTTCGGGGATGCACCACAACAAACTAGGTTATCGATAAAATATTAACATTAATATTTTCAAATTTATTTATCACTAAATAATATTTTTATAGATAATTACTAAATTTGTATTAATAATAATAATAAAATAATATCGATATAATTTATGAACGTTATCGAAATTATTATTATACTGTATATTTTTTATTTTAAAATATTCATTCTGCCAAAATTTGTATGAATAATACCTTGTCCACTAATCGCTATTGCGAAAATAAAATATAAGGGATAGTAAAAATTTGTTCTATTCGAAACCGTTTAATTAATTTTTCATCGATATAGTAATAAGTACAGTGTCCCAACTTTAAAACGGCGCGCGCAACGTATCAGTTACTCCCACCTCTATAATTTTCCGGGAAATCTTACTTTTGAGCATTGATGGCTCAGGAATTAGGCACTTGAATTATAATCTGCAGGTTTTGTGTTCGAATCCCGCCATGTACCAATTTTGTATATACAGTTCTTACGATGAAGGAAAACATCGTGATGCAACCTGATAACTGCGAAAGAATTCAAAGATACTTGTGAAGTCAACCTAACCTAGGCTATGATAGGCTCCCAACCTCCCAGTGAGGCCGTCTAGTGAGCTGATGATGATAAATTAATTTTCCCCAATTTAAAACGGCGCGTGTAATCTATATAATACTACTAACCTCTATTTTTTTTTTTGCATGTATGGATGGACGGATGGCGTTTGTTAGAAGGTATATAGGTTACTAATTAAGTATTTTTAATCCCGCAAGAATGATGTCGCGGGTCGCAACCAAAGCTAAAATATATATAGAAATAATATACTTTTTATCGACGTGCCTCTCTGATTATTGTGGGGATTACCCCGCAATAATCTAAGTATCAAGTTAGATTAGCATTATTTTCTTTGTCTTTTGCGAGGAACAGTTAATATTATATAAAATATCAAAAACGTTATTCTTAATAATGTTGAAAACAAGTTAAAATTTAAGAGCAATAGTTTAAACACATAGAAATTTTTCATAGTCAAATTTCAAATCAAAATTTGATATCTTATCAGAGCAAACTAAGAGAGCCCTATACTAACCCAAAAAGTTTACAGTTTTGTGGTACACTTAACTAAGAAACTATTACTCTTTCAGATTTGGGTTTTTGCTCAGTAATTTCCTTTCTTATACACTGACAAACACACACTGAGCCATCTAATGAAGGCCCTAATTATTGCGGGGTGATAGTCAGATTAGCATTCTTTTCTTTGTCTTTAGCGAGGAATAGTTACTATTTCAGTAGAATAGTTAATTTTTGCCCAGTAATTTCCGATTTTTAGCCGACTTCAAAAAGAAGGAGGTTATCAATTCGACGTTTTTTTTATGTGTGTTACCGCGAAGCTCCGCTCCTGGTGATCCAATTTTGATAAAAATGTTTTAATCGAAAGGTAGTACTTGCAGATGGATCCCATTTTTTGATTATTTATTAAAATAACTAGAAGACTAGTAGATTTTGAGTTTAGCTTCAAAATGCGTTGCGAAAATTAGGGACTTTTTTGCTTTCAGTGCTTACGTAGGCTAAACTATAGAATCTAATCAGAAATAAGAGATAAAAATACCAAATCCAATTGTTTGTAACAATTGAAGAAAGATTATGATAAACTAGTGTTATCACCTTTCCTTCTCTTCTTTCTCTTCTGACTAGTGAGAGCAAGATGAATTAGGATATTATTTATGTCAATGATTCGCCATCTACCTGTCCTTATCGCACTCACGTAGAGTTCGGATGATAATGATGTTGATAATTAAAATGAAAGAACAGATTGATATTCAGAGGTGGGGTTACGAATTACGTCAGCAGAAGTAGCGAAACGACGCGACATTCTACGAAAACAACTTTCTATATTTGTAGAAATGTTCTAAGCCACATATATTGTTGCTCATTAATTTTCCACCGCCTACGTAAATCAAACCCCAGACGTAACATCATAGAATTGTTTTGTACTTACGTTCGCTTTTCAACGTCTATGAAATCGAAGGTTACATAATTTATATTTTTATTTATCATTAATGTAAGAGCAACCTGGGTAGGTATTTCGTAAGATGAACCGACGATAAGTGGGCCTAGTATCTATGATAATAAATAATAATAAACATCGTATCATCATCGTCAATTATGTCAAAATTAGGAGTAGGAGTTTTGTGAAAATTTGTCGATAAATATACGATGGCGATTGTCACAAATATTCGTGTTTGGCACACTGGTCCAGATTGCGGGAATTTAGTACTTACTATATCACTCTTTTCGCTACTAAATATTTTAATCATTCATCATTCATTCATCATCAACTCACTATACATCTCCACTGAGGGGCTCGGAGCCTACCCCAAGTTAGGGGTGACTAGGCCATAGCCAACCACGCTGGCTAAGTGCGGGTTGGTTGACTTCACACATATCTTTGAATTTCTTCTCAGATATGTGCAGGTTGCATCACGATGTTTTCCTTCATCGTAAGAATAAATGTAGGTACATATGTAAATCGAAACTCGAAAAACACATTGGTACATGGCGGGATTCGAACCCAGGAACCTGCAGATTGCGTCAACTGAGTCAACTGCTTAACCCCTGAGTCACCGATGCTCAATATCAATATTTTAATCACCTCATCATAATTGGCACCTCTCATCAGTTTATTCTACAAGTTTATAAACCTCAGACTTAAATGATTCTTATGTGTTATGTATTAACACATGGCACTAGAAGAAAACATACGTCATAATTTCTGTACAAAATCTAAGAAATTATATTACTATCCCGGGATTCGAACTCGAGTACTTGGCAGTGCTACCTGAATGCTGCAACCGTTAGGCTACCGCATTTTTATAAGATATTATGAAATTAGAGTACAAATGTAAAGACATTTTCAATTTACTTTCGTCGAATATTTACTTGAAATTATTTTATTAGCAATATTAGTGATGGAACTTATAGAAAAAAAACTTTCTCCAAAACATGCACAAAAAAATCAGCTCAAATCAATATAATTTTATATTACTTGCGTTTACTTACATTTTTATTAATGCATGTTAATATAAAAAAAAATGCGATAAATCGACTTAATAAAAATCCAAGCTAAAACGGCTTTTCCCATTTTCCCCCCAAATCCACATCAGTTCCGTCTTCTTTCTTTGTTATTACTTTAGTAAAATAAGATTTTAAAAAAGTTCAAAATTCTACTATTAACCTTTAAAGTAGAATTTTGTCAGGGTGACGTTAGATTTGAGTTTGAAGTGTTCTCAGGGGTTACGAAGTGTTGGCGTCGGGCCCGATTACACGGTTATTTCATCACAAGCACAATTTTGATCTCTTGCATGAAAATCACAAAAGCGTTATTAGAATAAACGACAATGTCTAACATCTATCTTATCTTAGAACTCCAGTAATACTTGTTTCAATACACATTGTGAGTGAGTTTAGAATTCGCTTAATTAGATCCGGGAACTATTCTGTTTTCAACCAGATCCTAAGTTCTGAGTTCCTGGAAAATCTATTTGCGTCGCACAAAAATTAATAATCGAATAACTTTTCTTGGAACTTGTTGTGGAAATTAATATAAACGTTTCAATATAATATTCAATTTCAATTTCCCAGAAGACCCGACTGAGATTGTAGGGCTTGTAACTAAGTATAGACCGATAAAGATGTCTGACTTGGTGTACATATGTCAAACTGCATTATGATAGCTCACTAGCACCTTCCTGTTAATGTTAAATAAGTCTCACGAGGTCCTTTTGTACTATAGCTAGCGGCATGTCGTCTTTTTATACCATTTTATATACCCATGAAGGTTTTACATATTTTCTGACAGAACTAACTACAATTGCAGCGCCTTTCTAATCAGGCCAGTCGTCGTTTTTTGACTATCCGATTGGTTTCTGATACCAAAATCTCCGTTTAAAACTTATCAACGTTAAAACATAACGACCGAATCGATTTTGACGACCGAGAAAGAGAGTAGTAATTCGGTTCGTAAACCAGTCAGTTGAGTTTTTTGCTTTTTTAATTAACAAATTATATTAAGATATCTTAATGTCCCTTAATACTTGACTCAAATAGGCTGCAGGAGATTCAAATAAAATAAATACCACACGGAGCATAATAAAAATTTATTCAGTCGGGAAAAAGCTATGACATGTGATTAAAATAATGAATTTATAAAAATAATATGTATACAGAGTTTCAATTACCTTAGAATACTTTCCAATTTCAAAGAGCGAAAATATTTTTATATAAAACATTAGTTTTGCCATGCAACGCGCTCGGAGGTAAAATGATATTCTAAGGATATGTTACCTTAAAAAGCCAGACAACTTGTCCTGTGACGCGTTTGTAAAACGTAGTGTTAGCACACATGCACGGGCGCTATTTTATGCTGCGTTAAATTGCGGCATTGGCGGTTCTCAAGCGATTTATATTTTAAAATCACTCGTGTTTTCTTCGCCCAGTGCTCAAAATGCAACACTGTTCGATAAAAAAGCGTCGCGTTTTAAAAGTATGCTTATGTATGCTCGCGTATGAACAAATGCGTGCATGGAAATTCGTTTATTCTATTCGAACTCGTTTTAACATAGTGTTAACAAGCGCCCTTGCGAATGAGGGCTAAGGTATAATATGGCTATGCAATAATGGCCATTAGTAAGACAATGTAACATGAAACAAAGCTTTGACGAATTTGTATAGGATCAACGTTGACCAACCCTTTCACTAAGTCTATCGACGTTACAGGCCCATTTAGTATTAGCCGGTACTTAAAGCCGGATTCTCTGTTGAACAAGAGTGTCTCATATTGCGACACGATAAAAGGTGTCGCATCAGCCGCTGTGTAAATATTCGTTTAAGTAGTAAAGACATTCATTTCAGACATGTAAGTAGGGATTTATGTCGTAATCTAATCGTACCTTTACAATAAATCATGTGTAAATAAATACAAATTTGTAATCAATGAGATCAAACAATAAGTGAATACTGTCCAGTTTGGTGAAATACTCAAGAAGAACGGTTTTAACAGCTCCGAAACCGACGTGCATGTATGCGTATGTAGATGCTAGGATCACGGCAGATATCAGTAAATTTTAACCCCATCTCTTATTGTAGTGTTTTTTTTTTTAATAAATCTTAAAGAGCTTATTTTTCATTCAAATAAATAAAATCAATGTAAGTACAAGCAACATTAATCATTAATTAAAGGGGATAAAAGTTTGTATGGGAATATGTAAGGTTAATGTCAATGTTTTGTAAGTTTAATATGTTTTGCGAAATGTTTTACAAGTTTAAGTAAAATAATCAACCTAAAAAATTAAAATGCTACTCGAAGACAGTATTTCACGCGGACGTAGTCTCGAGAAGTACTAATAAAATCTATAAAGGAAATATGTAAGTACTAAAACTTTTCATAAACGAGATCGAACACCATGAGAGGACATACGATGAAAAGAGACAGTGAGAGATGAGTCGAGTACTATGGCTATCTAGGCTATGTGTTTAGTGCACCGATAGGAGAGCGCGCGTCGAGCGTCAGTTGCACGCTGTGCCGTGCGATCCAAGGACGGTCCAAGGACGACGCGACGGTTCAATTGAGCGTTTGGCCTTGTGGCGAAAAGTATGCGCGACTTCGTAGCATCCGCGTAGGCGCTTCGGTTTTGGTTTGCTTTCTTCAAAAGGTTAGTGCAGCTTTTTCTATACATTTGTTAGTTTTTTTGATTTAATTTATGTATTATTTTTATTTTTTTTGTGAAAATCATGTCAAGACATTAAGGATTACAAAACTTTGTGCACCGATCCCACGTTGTTAAATTTTAAAACTTTTTCTTGATTTAATTGAAATTGATTAAATATTTGTATCTATTTAAAAATTGTCCAAATTATATTTTTTGTTTAATTTTTGAAAGTTTTAAATTTATATTTGCATCTTTTTTGACATCTCCCATTTTTTGGAATTTCCTTTTTCAATTAAATTAACTTTAATTTTATTTGTTATAAATTTCTGAAATTTTTATCTAAATCTAAAAT
>DWMU01000037.1:0-15225 GCA_018246175.1 Papilio zelicaon
TTGTTAAGTCGAAAACTCGTTAACTCGAATTTTTTTGCATTTCCCCTGACATTCGAGTTATAGAGATTCCACTGTATATAGATTTAGTGACAGCCTACAACTAGGGCTAACAACTGCTTGATAATATGATGACGGTTGCTACCTTCATATCCAATAAATATATCAGTTGTATGTTGTCAGCTGTATGAGGATCATCATCATCTATTTGAACATTGACAAATGACTTAAAATTACAAAAAGTATTGCTTTGAGTAGGTAAATTTTTAAAGTATAAAGTAATCAAGTTAATGAAGAACAGAAGAAAGTATGGATGGATTGTGTGAAAGAGGATATATTTAAGAAGGGAGTAAATTCTGATATGACAGCTGACAGAGATTTATGGAAGACTAGTTCATACTGTGCCTACCACAAATCTCTGTAAATGGATAGATCGTACTTTGGAAATGACAGCTTTTGCTTCGTTCAAAATTGAACGCGCCTGTTGAAATTTCTGACAGTTTATTCTATCTCTATTATTAGTTCGAATCCTCACCACCACTAACAACCGCAACCATCAGCGCCAAAATGAAAAATCAAATAGGCACAAAACCAACGGCTTATAACCTGTCAATATGCAGAAGTTATTGGTGTCGAGCCTCCGTTGAAAATAGGACAAGATGATAAAGAAAAGAAATGAGTCAAGTGAAAAATTATCTTTCAAGGTATCATTAAAAAATTGGAAGATACTAAAATTGTGCGCTCAATTCCGAGGCAGTTTAAACTCTGCATGAAGCTCCGCATTGAGATAACAAAGAGTCAGTTAATTAATTATGCACCAGTATTTTGAGATACGCCCGAAATTTCTATTGGATCAGGGCACTGTTCAAATAATTCTTTGAAAAAATTACGTCAAATGTATTTTGTTAAAAACTTACTAATATTAAAAATGTGAATGTATAGACGTTTGTTTGAAGGTATCTCCGGAACGGCTCAACGGATCTTGATGAAATTTGGCACAGATGTATCATAGTCTGAAAGAACACATAGGCTACTTATTAAGTTTTTGTTCACGCGCGGAGGGAGTCGCAGGCGACAGCTAGTCTAATATAAGCATTATTCATTTGTAATAACTGTGGTTATATTTGTTCTTGTGGTTCTAAAATGTTGTGAAATAAATTAGTAAAATATAGTTAATGAAACTTTTACTTAACACAACAATACAGGTCAATTGGATTAAAACGTGTTATTCTACGTTATATCTCCGTTGTGGCTACATCTCGAATTTAGCTTAACTAAATTCAATATTGTTTGTTAAAATAACGTTTTCAAGTATTAAAATAATATATTTAAAATTATTTAAAACCTTTTTTTCCTCTTTACTCAAAATTTAACAAAAATTCCTTTCAAAATCTTAGCAATTGTATTGTGTGTTTTCAAAATTTAAATTTTCAGTCATTAACAAATACAATGTATTTCACTTTTTTAAATAAGTCTTTATAATTTTTATTTCAAAAACACAATAAATCGACTCAAAGTCTGTACTAAGCTGCTTAAATGCCCATTACATATCTCTTAGCCACGCACAGAGTAACATTATACTCAGTATCAATACAAAGAGAAAAGTGAAATCAAAATCTTACTAATATTATAAATGCGAATGTTTAGATGGATGGATGGATGGTTTAAAGATATCTCTGGAACGACTCAACGGATTTTGATAAAATTTGACACAGTTGTAGAACATAATCTGGAAGAACACATAGGTTACTTATTAAGGTTTTTTTTAATACGCGCAGCGGACTCAGGGGCAAAAGTTAGTATCTAATATATTCGGGGAATTTGGGATTCCTACGTAAAATTTGTAAATTTGTATTCGTAAGATGTAAAAAAAGCAATAATCATGAATTTCAATTCTACTTTTAAAATCGAGCAATGTAAGTGAATAAATTTCTTCTGAATAATCTTTCAATTTTGAATTCACTTTTCAACACACAGTTCGACCCACTTTGCAAATATTACATAAGTAACCGATTGGAATTGCGAGCTACAACTTGAACGCTAACTCATTTCGCGCCGTGTTGGACTTAATAGATGTATATTAAATACTAGTAGTTGCCCGCGACTTCGTCAAGGCAGAATTAAAAAAGAAAATAATAGTTAATTTAGTAATAACTGTATCAACCGGGTACAATGTAGTTTCCCGACCAAATCCCAAATATAAAAACTGCAATTATTAAGAAAGAAACCCGTGAATGTACTTCCATTGAGATAGATGTACATAAATATGAAAGGTTGTCCTAGACAATGTAATTTATTAATTCCGATTCCAGGGACTGTATATTTCCATAAAGATACATCGCTATTTACATGTAATCCCCTAGTAGTACATATTTTCCATATTTTCACTGCGGCGACCGAGACTGCTTTAATGAAAGCACGCGGCTAGCTACTATAAAGGAAAAGCATCGGTTCCGATATCCTTGTTTGACTATAAGTTAGTGGGAGCGGAAGGTTAAGGAGACAATAAAAATTGACTTAATTACGTCTGAGCACAACAGACTAACTAGAAAGAAGGTACCTTTTTATGTTATTTTTACGGCCTCTACGTTGTCTGGACGCTCGCTTTTATTATCTACGTATAATACCTTCCAAAATAGACTTACATAAAGCTAATATTAAAATTTATTTATTAATGAATTATTTTATTTTATTTAAGCTGCTTATTTGGTGTTGGTTGGTTCACTTTTTAACACACGAATTTGGAATAAGCGTTGACAATGTTTCGTTACAGAAAATTGTTTAGGAAATTGCTATAACATAAGCTTGGTTGCATTAAAATTATTATTATTATCACTGAGAGCAAATTAATAGTCTGAAATTATAGCCAGGAGTTCAATTTCTCAAGTCTCAAGATTCCGGTTCATTTGTCAATGTCTTTAGCAAGCCTTGCTGAAGTCGCTGTTGACGGCAACTAACATTATAGTGTGTTATTATATTATGCAAGTTATTAACGTTCAATTTCGAGATAGAAATCTTATATGTTTATTGCTATAGTACTCAGAATTGTATTTGGTTATTTAGGATGACCCTTACGAGTAGTATTGTCTTTCTAAATCTACACTTAGTTTATTGCACTTTGGAGACTACTAAATGACTCTTAGTGGAATTAGAAAGGTACCTCTTACGTATAATGGTAAATGTTATTAATTCTTAAAATTAATAGACAAAAATAAAGGCATTAATATATTCGTTTAGGTACTAACCTAAACGAACAATGTAATTACTGAATTACTAAATTGCCGTCATTTATTTACTCAGGGTCTTACGCAAAGGCACAAACTGTTGGCAATTTTATTATGAACCCTCCTGAAACTGGGCTTACAAATGTTGTGATATAGTACCATTCCATACTAAAACCATTTAGGTTATAAATATGTACAATTATGTATTACATCAGCTACATATTGTACCTATATAAGTGTTAACAATGTTCAATTTAAGATCGGTAATCTTTGTTCAAAAATATGCTCCCATTGATAGACCAATAAAAATTAAAAGTTTTAAAGTCAATTAATTACTTTTTGAGTTAATCCGAAACTATATATGTGTATGTGCAGATTTATAGATGGACTAGCTGTCGCACGCAACACCGTCCGCGCGGAATTAAAAAGAAGACTTAATTAGTAGCTGGTTTCCTTCGAGGCTTTGTGCTAAATTTCATCAAGATCCTTTGAGTCGTTCTGGAGATACCTTCAAACAAACTTCCATCCATCCATCAAAACTTTTGCATTTATAATATTGGAAAGATTACTTATAAAGTATTTTAAGTTAAAATCTCAGAGGAGACAACTAAATCTATAGATAACATTCACTTGATGAGTTTCAAAGTTTGTTTTATAACTTTCAATGGGAGTGGTTCATTCGCTATGAAGACACGAGGGAAATTTCGTATGCAATACATGTTCAAAGTCGTGTCTAGAATAAAGGAATTTGTAGTACTAAAACATATCTTGCAACACATTTCCATTCAATGTATTTATAAATATTTACATCTTCATTCTTTTAGAATTTTTGGCATTGACTATTAATGAGGGAATTTGGCGTCCCTTGCAAGACTTAATTAAAACAGATCTACTGTTAATTGATAAACCCTGTGAGATATATCAATTACAAACACACGATGGGTTTATAGACACTTTTAATATAACTTTGTATTTTGTACCCTGTTTAATATCAATAAATAAATAAAAAAAAACTTTGTGAAATCTTAATTTAAACAACATAGTTCAGTTCACAATTGTGTAGCATTTTTAAAGGGAAATAATGAAACTGTCAATTAATCTTAGTAAATACCTATTTATATTAGTGTGAGCAATGCGTGTAAGAAACTTTCGCTACGTTAAGTTTTACTTATAGATATTTTTTGTTTTGAATTGACTGGATCGACCGGTAGATCTCGATTGGCCATTTGGCCAACTCTCTTCTAAAGCTATCTTTATGGTTACACTACCTTTTATTATATAGTAAATAATAGTTTTTTGCCCTCAAAAAATTAAGTCAATACTATGAATGCCTAATGAAGAATGATTGGTTGGCTCTTCGAACGGAAACACTATTATCATCAACCTGCCCTTATCCCTATGGAGGGTCGGCACAGTATGTACTACTCCTCCATACATCTATATCAGCCGTCATATCTGAATTTACCCCCTTCTTACGCATATACGTAAAAAAATTAATAAAACTAAAACTTGAATGTCTTGAAATAGGATTATTTTCCTATGTAAGGATTATAAAAAGTCATACATACTTTGATTTATAATATAAAACAGAAGTAATTTTAAAAATTTGGCTGCATTTGAGTTAATAGCTTTACCAATTAGGTGTAGCGTTAACCGCAAATTGTCTACATTTTAAAATACAATTAATAATTGACTATCGTACACTAATCATTATTTGAAAAAAAAAAACGTATAAATCCAGTACAAAATTAGTTTCACACATTTAGGAACCGTAATCATAACAAAACTCATGAAATAATTACACTATTTTCACAAACACTGCATTCGCAAAATTACACGCAATATATCCGAGGAACCTCGTGTATATCACAGATAAAACAAAAGGTCGGGTCTCCAGCACGCAATCAAAAAAATAACGCGGGAAAATATAAAACGCACACCAAACACAACCTTCTCGCACGGCGCTGCGAGCAATACTGAATTCTGCTCATCTTTGTTGCTACTGCCTAGAACTAGGATTCATATAAATGTAGGTTAGGTTATACGGGTTCAATAGATTGGACAAAGGTTAAATATCCAATTACAATTTTTTTATGATTCCTTGTCTTGTAATCTTAGATGTCACAGAATTTTGCTACAAAACTTAAACATCAAATGTTATTAAAAAGGGAGAGAAACGGCTACGTTATTTATTGTGAAAGTATCGGTTGAAAGTTCTAACGGTGAAGGAAAACATCGTGATGCAACCTGCACATATCTGAGGAGAAATTCAATGATATGTGTGAAGTCAACCAACCCGCACTTGGCCAGCGTGGTTGACTATGTCCTAGTCACCCCTAACTTGGGGTAGGCTCCGAGCCCCTCGGTGGGGACGTATAGTGAGCTGATGATGATGATCGGTTGATTAATTGTTTCGGATCTGAATGTGTCTGATCTATTTTTTTCCTTGAATAGATTGACATATAATTAGATAGACAGTATAATTAGAAAAAATAATACATTATTGGATACTTTAAACAGTTCATCATCAGCTCACTATACGTCCTCATCGAGGGGCTCGGAGCCTACTCTAAGTTAGGGGTGACTAGGCCATAGTCAACCACTGGCACAGTGCCCGTTGGTTGACTTCACACATATCTTAGAATTTCTTCTCAGTTATGAACAGGTTGCATCACGATGTTTTCTTTCATCGTAGGAACGTCGGATAACTTTAAACATTAGATCTACATAATTGGTGAAAACATTAGAATAGATTCTCATTACAGTTTCTAATCACTTCATTTTGAAAACAATTAATATTTTTAGATAAGAAATACAAATTCTTATGCTATCTATTTATTAAAACACTTTTCTCTTCTTTTGGTTTTAATAATTTAATTATTTTCAAGAAAGTACATAACATGAAGTTCTAATGACTTATAAAGTTCAGCATATGACTTACTCCGTAATAACGTTGAGTTAGGAGACAAAGACAAATTCCGTAGTTTTCAGTTGTGTTATAAAATTTATATTATCTCAAATTATTTTGATATTACGATATACTAAAATAAGTAGTTTTCAAATTCGTTTTGATGAAAAAATTACGTAATATTTTCTCGTGAAGTAACTTGGTTATTTTTTCTGCGGTTTACCACTTTTTATATTAAAAGGAAACGAGTATCATATTACTAAAGTATCGAAATGACCGCTGCCCATAGACATCTCCAATAACTTGAAAGTTTGCAGATGCTTTGCCTACATTAAAAAGACAGGGGTAATGATAAAAAATAAAAACTCCACCCCCTCCAATTCTCTTTACTTTCTCGTCCTTTGCTTATTGATATAAAAAATACAGCATTGCGGTATGATCCTATTACATTTAACCGTGAATCATAAATTAGAATCGTTTTGGATTAACATCCAAGAGTCATGTCCTCGCCCACGTTTACGAGCATTCATATGTATGCAATATGAGTAACTCTAACTAGTCATGACATCTCACTCATTTCCTTTGGAAAAATGGAGATAACTATATATTTTTCAACAAGTGATTCGATAGTAAACTCATGGCTAATAAATAAAGTATTAATAAACAACGCACGATTTATTTTTATTGTAAGACTAACGGTCGTCTGCGAATTCGTAAGCGCGAAATTAAAAAAAACTTGCCTTTAATATGCCCGCGTGCAACGGCTACCTTCTCTTTCAAATCCTGTCCAAATCGGCCTAGTCGTTCCGCAGATTACCCGTTTGTTTGTAGATTACATACAAAGATTTTAACACGTTTTTCGTTGTCAGCTATGAAATATATATCTTTTCGATGTAATATATAGACACTTCAATGTTATAAACATATATAGATAAACTATGAAAAGCACGTACGATGTCGGCACTTTTAACGTTAAAAAGTTGTCACCTTTGACCTAAGCTCGAGAATAACTTAATCGTGATTAAATTTAACTTGGCTTTAAATGTGCCGAGACATCAACTTTTCTATTAACTTGTTTATTTTCATAACTAAAAACTAAAAGTTAATTACGAAGCAATTTTAATCGTTTTTGTTTAAATAAAATCCATCACTCCTATGAAAAGGATACGGAAATTAATATTTTAATTGAAACTCATAAGTTGAGAGTTGAATGACGCTAAGGAAAATCTAACTCATTTAAAATATTCGTACTTTCTCTCTTTTATTTTCATTCACTTAGAAAAATACGGAGACAACCATATGCTTTATACATATTTTTATCAATGGAAACCACAAACAAATCAAAATAAAACACAAATACAGCGCGAAAACCTGTAGAGGGTGCTACGCTTTCCGTAGCATTTGTAGGCACTACGTAGAACTTTCACTATATGTCTGTTATGAAAAATATTTTCCGTTTCATTTATTTTGCTCATAATAAAAGGTGCTGTCGAATAGTTGCTAGTACTTATATGAAAAATGCAATAGGATATTTAAGATGCATTCACTGAAATAATTAACACTTTTGAATAAACCTTTGTACTCTATTTAAATTGCATAATATTGCACTGTTGTGTAAGGGTAAATTAAATTTGTACATCTTCAACAAGAAACGAACTGAATAAAATTAATAATACGAATAATACGAACGGTTAAAATACAAAATATTGAATTAAATTTGTCGTTTATGAACACAGACAAAGATAATTTACTTTTAAAAGAAACATTAGATAGTTATAATTACTTACAAATATCAGCTATGTCGTTAAAAACACCAAACACATCCATTCCTATTGTCTTGTATTGACAACACTACACTAGATTGATGGGTCCTATGTATAAGGGCCAAAGTAACAAATTGGTGATTTTTACTTGTTTATGTTAAAAGCTACCTCTAAGTTTAGTAAACAAAATGCACTAAACACAAATACACATTTACAGGTGTTAACGTGTTTTCTTGCTGAAGTGCCTATGCGGCATCTTGTCCTATATGGTTGAAACTTTGAGAGCCTCTCCTGAAAAGTTGTCAATTTATACATTGGCCCTTATACATAGGAGCCATCAGAATGTTTTGAAACGTATTGAAAAATTAATTAACTCACGTAAGAAGAATTCAAGTTGATTCGAAAAAAATGCATTTGATAACAAAAACTCATTTGTTGTACACAACTTGCTAACACAACTGTAGTTAAATCACTGATAATAATGACCTTCGTACTAAGAATGGACACAAGTGTTGATTAACTTAAATGAGGACAAATTAGATCAAGGATCATGTAGACTGCCTGAGATCATGTCTTGTATTTAACTAAGAGTAAGAGGGGACTCAGAGACCTTAATTGACCGTTATGGGAGTCTCTTAGTGTAGGTTTATCATATGAAATCTTCACTAACAACTTTAATTGCGGTAGTTAGTGGTAGGTATATCATTCAATAAGATTGTTGTAAACTTAATGTTCGATGGAGAAAAAATGTTACTGTACTTAGTTATTAATTAATACATAAAATTATTATGTTAAAATGTACTTATTCTGAAATAGACTATAATTAAAATAATTAAAGTTAATTTATTTCTTGAACTTGTGGCTCGATGACATAATGTCGACATGAATAACGTCGTAATATAATGGACTGACATTGGTGGGTTCAAGTTCATCTTTAATAACCTGTTTGATATGATTAATGACTTCTGCACTTTAGTAATTGAGTATTTTTTTTTTATTTCACGTCACAATATAATTTTGATTTAGTACAATGTGTATATAGTGGGTTATATAGATGCCTACAAAGCCACGAATAAAGAAATAAAAAGCATTATAGTTAATCGTAATTTAAGGTCCATTTGATTAAATTATACAACTTTTTTAAATTCAAATTAACAAAAAAATAAAAAGTGTAATCTAGGACAATTATTGTTGTTTATTACGCAGTTTTTGTTTCAGATCAACATTCTTTGTATTCTGCCATCTTAAACAAGGTTGTCGAACTAAATTCCAAAGAAGGACAGCAAGGAGGCGCTTATAAGAATGTTACAAGCGTCACTAGAGGGCGCTGTTTTAAATATTTCTTTTTGTACCAAGAGATGGTGCTATAACAACAAAATACAACGCGTTTATAAAAATTTGATAAAATCGCTATTGATATTCAAATTCCAAATCACATGAATATTAAAATATCATTTTTCGAATATAGTGATCGCGCCAAATGGAAATCCATAGTTTCTGCCTACCCTCTGGGTCAGTGATTTTCTACCATACCATTGGGTTACATGAGACTGTCTAACACGCCATCCTATGGCGCCCGTTTTCTGTCCGGCGCCCTGAGCGGTCGCCCATCCGCGCCATACCTACCTAACACCAGTACTACCGCTGAGAGACGGCATTAAGTAAAATGGAGAAGTGATGTTGCTTTAAAATAATGCCTCACAACGGGAAGTCGGACAATTTACTAACATATTAATCTCCTTCGTTTAATAAACAGCGCGTCGTTTACCCGCAGTCCACGCGTGGAAACCGTCCACGGATATTTGTCGAGTGCGCCTCCATGTATTACTGCCAGATGTGATGATCAATATATCCTAGACTCGCCTTTCTTTATACGATGCCGTGGTGAGTGCGCGGGCGTGCTGTGCTCGGAGCTGTGGTCGGCGTACTCAGTGCCGCTGCTGTCGGGCCCCGGCGCCAACGAGAACGTTGTCCCCGCCGGACACCGCTCGCGGCTACGACTCCTCTGCCACCGACTCTGGAGGGTGAGAGAACCAAAGATTTATATACACCTAGATATCATATTTCTTACAAAATCGATGTATAATGTTCTTCTTGCTAATATAAATATAATGGTCTATCCTCGGCGGTATTTCCAAACCAGTACGACTTAGGGTCCTTCAAGAAGCGAACGTATATCTTTCTTAAAGGCCGGCAACGCATCGGCAATTCTCCAAGTGTTGCGGATGTCCACGGGCGTCGATGATCACTTCGGTGTTCGCGCCGCTCGTTTGCCCCCTACTCTTATAAAAAAAAAATATAAATGAAAGGAAAAGTTTAGTTGGATGGATGGATTTTTTTACAAGGTATCTACGGAACGGCTCAACAGATCTTGATGAAATTTGCCACAGATGTAGGTCACAGTCTGGAAGAATACATAGGCTATCATGTTTTTTTGGTTAATTCCGCGCGGACGGAGTAGTGGGCGACACCTCGTAGTGTTTTAAATATGCTTCATTTGAATTGAAATTAATAATTATGGCACATAATGATAAATAAGATTTCCCACCACGCCACTCGCAATATGTAACAAGTGTAAGTAATTCACATTTTATCGAACCCTAACAGCTTGAATGAATAACTATACCGCAATTTGCACACGTTACGTCAATATGGCTAAGTCGATATTAACACGTTTCTACAATTAATGAAATTGCAACAGTACAATGGTTAATATTGTAATTATATAGTACTCATGCGACATTTGTAGAGTAAATATTAAAACATTACAAAAAAAAAATTAAAGTAGTCGTTTTTAATTTAACGATTAACGAGAAACATTAGGGGCTTAACGTTAACTTAATGAAATAGTCAAGTTAAATAAATTTTCGAACTCCGAAACTATAGCACAAAAATAATAAGAAGGTAAACAATATAAATACATATATTTATATCAGTATCTATTTTCTCAAATGAGAGGACAACATGGATCATTTAGGATCGAATATTGAACAGCAAACTGTCAACTTAAAAGATGTAATTGTGAGCGTCAAATGTGTAGGAAATAAACGTCTTCGATTGTACATGTGCTTCTGCACGGTAAATTTTGAGGTTATAATATCTTAGCGGCCCGTAACATCGTTTGTGTCGAAGCGCAGAACACAATTTAGGAGTATCGAAGCGTAAAGGCATGCGGAGGGCATTGCGCAGTAGAAAGTTACCTTGAGCCGCCGATATATTTGAATTGATTTATACCTTTAAGTTGGTGAAGAAGTGATGCGTGCGGTGTACAACCGAGAGCGGCGCGTGATGGTGTGCAGAGCGCGCACGTGGCGGCGCTGGTCCGCTTTGCGGGGATGAACATGATAGCTCCGACGCGGACTTGCTCAGACGCCCGCTCAGCGCCTCCGACCGCTCTGACAAAAAAACAAAAAATTATACATATGTGGACTTTTTTACATTTAAAAGCATAGTCTTATTAATATTATGAATGCGATAGTTGAGATGAATGGATATTTTTCACCATGTATCTCCAAAACGGTTTAACGGATCTCGATGCAATTTGACACAGACGTAGAACATAGTCTAGAAGAACACATAGACTACTTACTATTTTTTTTAATATCTCGCGAATGAACTCGCGGGCAAAAGCTTGTGTTAAATATAAGCTATTTACTTAGGGATATACTTATAGTATTATAATAATGAAATAGGTTTTAAGATATAAAAATCGTTCTATCTGTTCTGTTTATCTGTAAAATGTGTTTTACCGCAGAGGAAAATAGAGGTCGTTACTTATTTTGAAACAATGTACTCTACGTTCTAGATTCAAGAATAAAAACAAGGAAAACCTTTGCCTCCAATCTACCTAACAAGGTGTACTTTAGTAAATTTGCATAATAAAACGAAAATAGAACTTTTCTACAAAGAATAAACCTTTGTGTTCGTGGCATAATTTAGTACCTGATTTAAATTGCTTTTGAAAATAAAAACGCTATGTATCAACTAAACGGCTGCGACTTCTATTAAATGAAGTCACCAAGAAAAGAAATTGCAGGCTTTTAGTTGCAATGCTTTCAATTGTTCTCGTCTATAAATTGTACAAAAGGGAAGATTTGTTATATATTCTAATACAGTGTAGTAGTTATTTTGAATCTTACTCAGTGGATAAAAATGCTTTAGTGTTATTTGCTATGAAATTAACAGTTCTTTTATATTTTATTAAAATGTTAGTCGTCTATACATTGAAAGTACTCAAGTCTCTGGAATTGTTCAAATATGATAAAGCTAAACTAAGGTCTTGTTAAATCTAGTTATCCGACATACATATTTGCTGGTGAAATGGTCACGGGATCGAATTAAATTACTAACTTTGAATAGAACCTTGTCGCATTACGCTTTGTTTAATAATTTCGTGTATGCGGGAGCCAACGAAGTTTTATGAGTTAGTTTAGTTAAAGAAAAGTTTGGTTTTTAATTATAATAATCTAGTTTATATATTAATAAGGTAAAACCTGGTTAAGCGAGAGTCGAAGGGACCGCAATATTTTTCCCGTTTCTCTCTCTCTCAGAGGTTTCTCTCTAACCAGAATTTCTCGCTTATAAAGGTTTCTCGCTTATCCAGGTTCAACTGTAATAAGTCATATTAAATTATTCTTTTCTCGCTCTTATTTTCTTGGTTTTCAAAATTGATTATTAGTTACACGTTACTGTCCTTAATGTCGAAAAATGAATGCAAAATATGGTGTTATATTTTGTATCAGTGTTTTGGCAGTTCCCTACAAACGTATACTTCAGACATTACATCTTTACAATGTAAGTATAGTCTATACTTATATTATATAGAGGAATGATAGCTATTATTGTTTGCAATAATAGGCTCCGAAACTACTGAAATTATTTGAAAATTTCCTAAACTGTTGAAAAGCTACACTACACTATATTTGGGTGACGTAGACTATATTCATTACAATTTTTTTTTTTCGCTCGGGCGAAATCTTGGGCAACTGCTAGTTAGTAATACAATTATACTCGTAGTTCAGACAAAAAGTTCTTATATTAACAGCTATTGATATAAATCTTTTTGTGTAGTAAAATAAAGCTCTGTACAAAGCTTTTAAGCTTAATACGAGCGTGCTTCACTTTAGGAATCACAAGGAATCCTTTCTCATATGTATTCAATGTAAACTTGGTGTTTATATATTATTCACGTTTTTATACGGTTATTTAAATTTACAAATGGTTAAACATTTCTACATTCGTAACTCACGTGTGTGTTGAAAGAATTAAATTTGCATCCCACTTATGATCTGTGGTTTTATAATATCAGTAGTAAAAATAACCAAACAAATGCTTCTAATTTATGTTTCGTAATATTTTAGCCAGTGTTTTATCCTTTGTTGTATTTTTAAGAATATTAAAAATTTAACACGCAATTTCGTTTATTAAACAAAACTCATGTCATGACCACACGCACCATAATTAAGGTCACGAAACTTCTACTGAATTTCATTTTTGTCGTCTTTGGTAAATGAAAATGAGTTATTAATGAATTAACTACATACAGTATTTATAAAAAGCTACACTGGTCAAAAGCGTATACGCTAAAGGTTAAGGATTTTCTTCTAATACTGTCCATTGTACCTCTTTTGCTACTATAGTCATATAATCTGCGAATACATGTTCGTTAGTTAAACATAAGTGTTGAAACCATATTTCTAAACTATAGTTGAACCAATTTACCGTGCGTTTCTGAGAGCAAAACCTCCTTTTAAAACATATTGTTATCTCTGTTTTGTCAAACATAATGACAGGGATGACGATATGTTTGTTCGATCATTTCTTACTTCAATGTGTCAAATATGATCTATTAAATTGGCCCAACTATAGTTTGTGAATGTAAGTTTAAATTATATCGGTCATATTTCAACATGATGAATAATATAGTTAAAGAATTTGATTTCCTTTCCACTTAGTTTTCAACCTAATTGCAATGTAAGCGTCAAATATTTCACCTAAATGGGTAGGAAATAAACGTCCTCGACTCTAAAAACGTGTGTGTCGCAATAAAACAATGCTAAAATTAAAGTCACGAATACTAATAAGTAAAACGTTTCATGATACACAAGCCATAGTAATTATTTTAAAAGCATTATACGACTGGAAACTAGGGCCCGGTGTGGCTTCAAATTGCATTAATAATTCTAGGAAATTACAATGTAATGAATAAACTAGTCTGTGTCGAAATACAATCTAAATTATTGAGATACATATCGCATCACGCGCGAAAGGATGGACATATTTTGCTATATAACTTTTTTGTTTTGTTTATTATTGTCAGGACAAAGTTATGAAAGAAAAAAATACGAAAGGTGAGCGGAATATATAAATTAAAATATTAATATTGTTGTATCAGCTACTATTTTATAATTATGTATTCTATTCGATAAGTAAGTCCAAAGTCAGAGATCCAATTCCACTTAGCGTAAAATATCCTATCCAGTAGTTTCCACTGCTGATAAACCTTCATATAAACATATTGTTACCTTTTTTTTTTTTCAAAAAAGACAAGAGTGGCCAAAATAAAGACCAGTAATCATTATAGTTTTAATATTTTAAAATTTCGTTAGTTTTCAAATCAAACGATCAGCTTACTCGTTTAACTCTTTTGTATAATAAAACATTATCATCATCTTGCCCTACGGAGAGTTGGCGTAGTATGTACTACTCTGATATGTCATCTCTATCAGCTGTCATATCTGAATTCACTCCCTTCTTACGTATGTTCCCTTTCACACAATCCATAGATAAATTCTTCGGTTGTCTACCTTTTTAGTCGTACATTCTAAAAAAAAAGTATCATAAAAAGTAAACACGTAAATTTACAAGTTTATTCCTTGTCTTGATCGAAAAATAAATTGCTAGATCCTCACCATTCCTCGATATCATCCCTTATTTCGATTTCAAAGGAATTCGTAAGTCAAGTGAGACTTATCCGGTAATAAAACACCAGGATCTAACCTTATTACGTTTATTTATAACACGCCTACATTTGAAATCACATGGGATTTTCCGTAATATTAAACTGAGTCAGTATTCGTGTTATGTTTTTGTTGGAGTCTCTTTTTTTAACATTAAATTCGTTCCAAAATTTAAAAATTAAATTTGTATCTCTCGTTAATCTATCTCCCATTTTAATCTAGATCCTTTTATTCGTTCTAAAGTTGGCAGAAACAAACTTTTCATTTTTAATGTTAACTAGCTTTTACCCGCGACTCCCCGCGCGGAATAAAAAATAGAAAACGGGGTAAAAATTATCCTATGTCCGTTTCCTGGTTCTAAGCTACCTGCCCAC
>DWMU01000038.1:0-15221 GCA_018246175.1 Papilio zelicaon
TCAAGCTCTTTAGGCGGATAGATCTTTTGTTGGTAGTATCATTTTATCTTTTTGACCAACATCTTTTACCTTTGATTAAACAGAAAAAAAAGACTTCGTCTAATACATCGTCTGAGGTCTACTAAAAATGTGTGGATAAATTTTTCATGAAATTAATAGATAGTGGAAATATATTTTTTTTCTCTTTCCAAACATTACAATGTATTACTACTATTTTTTTCTTCCATAAGCTAAGGCTTACTTTTAAAAGCGGTAAACGCCAGCAACAACATCTGTTGCACGAATGAGCCGGCTCTCGAAATACCACGACCACACAGAAGACAGGCGTGAAGTGGAAGCAATTCTGCGTTTCGTCTGATGAGTGTGCGTGCCGGAGGCCTAATTTTAGTCACCTTTCCCTTTTCATACTTTTCTTGTAAGGAAAAAATTGGGAAGGGGAAGTGAATATGACGAAGGAGGGGTCACATAGAAAGGGGAAACATTCCCTTCCTCTGTCGATTAAAGGTAAGTAACACATAGCCGCTTGCTCGTTTGCCACCTCATGATTTAATGATTTTTTATAAACCAATTGTAAATTAGGGTTATGTAAACTTTACACCTACTACCCTTAGGTGGTGATTTGGAACAGAGCGACGAATGGAAAAAGGGTCAAAGTTAGCTATCCAATAAATCGATGGAACCTATGATGATGTAATCCCGGCCGATATCGACCACGGCGACTGTCTTTAACTCCGGTTTTGACGTTGATGTGCTCGCATGTGGCTTATGTAGCCAATTTTGTTTGTAAAAATCCTCGTACATTGCGGACATGAGAGCACACCGTTCACGTAATTATAGCTGATAGCCGCAGGTGGTCGGGCTTTCAGCTCGTCGCGTCTGGCATCTAGCTCAAGGAGCCGCCGGTTTTCGAAGGCTTTGACGCTATATTTAACTAGTGCTCTCCACTCCGGCCGTCTGGCAGCCTGCTGTTCCCACAGCGAAGGATTGATGTCGCATTGCTTTATGTACACGCAGCACGTCTTTGTACCTGAGGAGTTGTCGATGGAACCTATGTATAGTAAGTCTACATTTTACGATTTACCCCTGTTTTGTTTTTTTAATTAACTTGATAAATACAAGTTTCAGTGTAAGTTCGAAAGTAACGTTAGAAATAAGAACCGTAGATTTTGGTTGTCTATTGTATTTGATACGTTCTAGTTAATCGTAATAATGTTTAAATTCTTGTCATTGGCAATTGGCAAAATTGGCATTTTAAACATACGATAGTTTACGTAGGAGCCATGGAAATATGTAAGGATAATTTTGGACATTTTTCTCATCGACCCCACAAGATTCTCTACATAAGATTCTATGGCGTTTAACAAAATAATAAAATATTGTAAAATGATAAAGTAAAACATATCGCGTAATTTCTTAAGAATGAGTTTAACTCCCTTCTACCAGGCTAAGGGCATGAAGAAATTACCTTGTGCCTCCCTCACAGAAGCCTTGTCTAATTAATAAATATCAACTGCAATTGTTCAATATAGATTCATGTTTCACTTAGTTTCTTATCATGTTTATGTTTCACAGTTGCTTTAGGGTTGGTTAAGTAATTTAAAGTTTTAGTACAATTATTAAAACATAAGTTTTTATGTGAGTTTATATACTATTGTACATAAGGTAAAGAAAACAAGAATAAATATTTTCAATTTAATTACACCATTGTCATATTACTTATATTGTACAAAGACACGTACACTTCAGTCGGTTCCAAATAAAATAGTAATTAAATACGACCTGCCACATACTTTACAACTATAGAATAATACATTATTGTAACATCATTATTATTGTAATTCTTATTTCTATGGACGGATGGATTTTACACGATGACTAAGGCACATAATTTTTACATACATTTACAAAATGAGATCAGATTATTTACAAGATTTTAAGAAATAAACATATATTATATCTAGTACTACTTAAAGATAAATGTTCCCAAAAAAACATCTTCCTCAAATTCAATGTGTCAAAAGTTCAAAGAAGTACAAAAATATTAGTGAATTTAACTATTAATATTTTATTTGTACTATTTAATTCACTAAACGTCACACTTAGAGACTTGCAATATTTAATAAATTCCTTTTAAAAGGTATCCTGTAGTGAACGTAATACGATACTTAGTGCATCAGTTAGTTGTCAATAACAAATTTGTTTTTAGACATTTTTGTTTATACGTAACAAGAGAGAAGGCAATTCTTGTCTCTACATAAGAGTAAATCAGTCTTGATAGAAACAAAAAAAACCGCTTCTGATATTTCCAATATATTGACTATATTAATTTTCATCTTCAGTATCTAAGCTGTCGATTGGAAAGTTTGGATTCAATATTGGACTTTTTCCATTAGAACCACTGGGTGAAGTATTAACTGATATTCCAACAAGATTATGTGTTAAACTATGTCTCCTTAAGTCACAATTTCTCCTAAATACTTTCCCACACGAGGAACAGTTGTAAGGTTTGATATCTGTGTGTGTCAATAAATGAGTCTTGAGATTCGAACGTTGGTTAAAACTTCTGCTGCAAACTGGACATTTATGAGGAGATTCTTCCATGTGTAAGATTTTGTGAACAGCGAGTGTTCTGGACTGACAGAAACCTTTGCCACATTCCATGCATTTGAACGGCTTTTCCTTTGAGTGGATATATCTGAAATAAAAATAAATAAATAAGCTTCTCAATTCGAATAAATTGTCAAATGTAAGAAATTTTAACATCATAATAAATAAGTCCAACGTTTAATGAAAAAAAATGACACAGAAAAAAGCGTACCCAAACTCTAAGTACATTAGAATTATAATAAAATAGCTACAGCAAGCGACTTTGTCCACTCGGATTAAAAAAAAAAATAATAAGCAGCCTATGTGTACTTCCAGACTATATACTACATCTGTGCCAAATTTCGTCAAGATTAGTTGAACCATTCCGGTGATACCTTCTAACAAACATCCATCCATCCATCTAAACTTTCGCATTTAGTAAGATTTCCCAAAAATCCGTTTAAATTTTTTGTAATAATCTAAAGAAATATGCATAAAATGTTCATAATAAATTTTAAAGGTATTGTCACATGTCAGAAAGCCAATTATTTTGAATTTATTAAAATAAAATACACCAAACAAATCTCAAAGCAATGAAATCATAATGAACAACCGATAATTAACACACCATTATAATTATAATCAATAACGTGGCTAGAAACAAGCATTCGTGTTACCAAGGCAATAAATCTAAATCGCCTAAACAAACACACCCGGAGCTATCTATATCGATAAGTTTCCACTGTTGTATAAAACATATTCTCATCTCTGTCATTACCTTTAAGAAAATAGAGACAGCTATATGTTTTGATATAAGTGTTAATACAGTGGAATTTAATGGTAATAATCTCATGTTCGATGTAATACGAGTATAGTCGAGATTGGTTTGTGACGATAAAGAGAGGCAATGAATGGAATAGGATTCCGACATTAAAGGTATAGAAACATGCAGATTGGATCATCTGAGAAATTTAATATATACAACATCTTAATATAACTTATTACGTCGAAATAATCTTACTAATATTATAAATAGGATAGTTTAAATGGATGGATGAATGTTTGTTGAAGTTATTTCCAGAAGGGCTCAACGATATCTGTGAAACTTGGCACATATATAGAACACATATATACAGGTAACTAATTAGGTTTTATTTTAATTCCATGCGGACGTTGTCGCGGGGACAGCTAGTGATAAATGAGAGTTACAAAAAGATACTAAGACTATTGGTTGGAAACAAAAAACCCTCTTAGTCAGAAGGTAGTCATTATTATCTATTTTTTTTGTTGATTTTATAATAATTGAGAGAATAATTAAGTAAAATATTAACTTGAATAGCCAATATCAACTATACTATTATTATAAAAATAAAAGATTTGATTGTTTGTTTGTTTTGAATAGGCTCCGAAACTACTTAACTGATTTTAAAAAATATTTTAATGTTGGGAAGCTAGTTATCCCGGGTGACATAGGCTACATTTATAACTGGATGTTTTTTTTTTTAATTTCGCGCGGATGAAGTCACGGATTTCTGCTAGTTTTTTATAAATTTGTAATAAAAATAAATGGTAAGCTTATCGTGCGTTTATAAAGTTTAAGTCTTAATGAAGATGATGATGATGACGAGTTCTAATGAAAATCCATATTTTGATACTTGATCAGTGACAAACAAGTATTGGTAGTTCAAACTAAACAAAGTTAGATTGCACCCAACAAATCATAATATCAATATTTAAAAACCGAAGAATAGAACACTTCAAAGATTCTTAAACATGATTTATAATTCTTTTTGTATGCATTATTAACAAATAACATCATATTGTAATACTATATGATGATAATAACAATGATTTCAAAACAAGCAATAAATTAATTCGATTTCAAACATAAAAAAAACAATCGAAGTTCGAGACCCGATCTCTAATTTTGTATGCGAAGAATATTTACCGCGGTTTTATTCCTTTTTTTTTTTGTAGTCCATATTAATCCTCACGTCAGGATCACCACGTGCTTTGTTATAGCCCATCGGAGTCTCGCCTCGGTCCATAATAATGTATCGTGTCAACGGACATCGATTGAACATCGACAGGCCCGGTCCGGGTTAACCCTACGGCGTCTAAACCAAATTTATTTTATTGCCGCAGAGATACAACGATTCGAAAGGAAATCTTCGAGGGGACAGGTGTTAAAAATTCAACACCTTTACCACTTTTTGTGTTTGGACCTCGTACAGATAAGTAAAGAAATAGATTAACGCAGATTAAATGTTATTGTAAGCCATACATACAATAAATGTAATAGCATTATTTATCAACTAACAACATTTGGAATTTGTGTTGTTTTAGGACTGAATTAGAGTTGTATTGGTCGTCTTTTTTTTATTGAAAGAGATATTTTAAGATTAAAAAAGATATGCGCGCGGATTTATTGAGAATTCGAAGACGGAAAGTAAAAGGACAAAATAAGATTAAATTAAAACATCGGGTCAGAGATTAGCGGTGGTTTTGTGAAATAATTTACGAGCGTGACGGACGAGCCGCTGATAACATCTGCTCGAACCATACTTAACCCTTTTTGTTTTAAATATTTTTCTTCACCTTCATAACTCAATGCTTCATAACTTTTTCCTTTTATCAGTCGAGACTGAATCCTACTTATTGTTATCATTTATATCTCCTTAAATATGATGTATAATTTATTACAGTGAATAAAATTAGAATTTTACATCTTCTTTCTGTATTCATTCTTTTAATAATGAAAATGAAATCTAACAAAAGTCTCATAAAGTATCAAATAATTTAACAGCTGATAATATCCATAAACAATTTTTATCTATAAGTCAGAGATATTGGCGTTAGTTACTGTTTTAAAAGCTTTGTTGCTGCAACATTTGGTGTTAAAGCTTTGATAAGTATAATGGAAACATAAATAGACATTTCCCATCAATTCTGTTATCTACAATATACTAAAACAAAACAATAAAAAATACACCATAAGAGTACAAACATATTACTAGAATACCTTACTTACTAACTTCATATATTTAATAACTAGCTGTCACCCGCGACTCCACCCGCGCGGAATAAAAAAAACATAATAAGTAAGCCTATGTGTTCTTCCAAATTATGATCTACATCTATGCCAAATTTGAAAGCCGTTGAAACGTTCTGGAGATACCTTCAAATAAACATCCATCCATCCATCCAAACATTCCCATTTATATAAGTATATGTTTAATAATAAATCTTTTTTAAGTGTTTTTTGTTCGCAACTACTATTTTAATTTAAAGTTCAAAGTAAAGTTAAAACTAAATTGTAATTGGAAGTTAAAACTTGAAGATCAAATAAAGGAAGCATTAATATAATTAATAAAGATAAGATAGACGATACTGGAATAAATGTTAATAATAAAACTGTAATAAAAAATTTAATTACCTGTGGTCTCTGAGATGATCTTGCCGTCGGAAAGCTTTGCCGCAAATGTCACATGAGTAAGGTCTCTCGTCCGTGTGCGTTCGTTCGTGTATTAGTAAGTTGTATGATTTTGTAAACTGCCGATTGCAAAACTTGCAAATAAATTGTTTCTTTGTTCTAGGACCGCTTCCTGTTGTCTTCTGTTTATTGGAGACACTACTTCCCGTTGAAGATGTGGAACTGTTTGTTGATTTTGAACTCGAGGAATTAGAAGGCTGTGGAGATAAAGGCGGCTGGGTTGGACTGCCGTTCATTTGTTGTTGGTACATCGCGTTCATTAGTAAACTAGGGTATCCATTGTCTAAATTTTGTGAACTATATCCGTAACCTTTTGATGTCGATTCTAAATGTTGTTCTAAAGTGAATTCGTCTTCATTATCTAATAAAGCTAAGTCCTCCTCGACTTCTTCTGATAAATCAACGTCTTCAGCGGCAATAGCATCAGATAAAGGATATTCCTCGGGAGTTTTAGGTGAAAATTCTCTAGTATTTTCTGATACATCCACTTCGGTTATCTTAGCGCTTGCCGTTGCTATTCTTAATATATCTTGTTTTGAAGTCGAACTATTCTCGGTGACATTCGATTGGTTTGTATTGCCAACGGACGATACAGACGTTAGACGCTGCAGTGTCAAATAGGACTCCAATGCTTGCAAATTAAGTGCAGCTGCAGCTGCAGAGTTGGATGGGAGCAAAGCCGCTTGCTGTAGAGAATTCATCATAGCATTTTGCAGCGAAAGAACCACACCTTGCAATGACCGTTGCAACATATTTTCTTGTAGGAGCGCTGCAGACGCTATGGACAAGTTTATATTCGAAGGAGACAAACTGCTGGCCTTACTTGTTATTCCTTTAGTGTCGTCGATCGACGAGGGTTCGACGGTCAATCCACTCATATCCGCAGCGGGCTTGCTGTCTTGAATCTGCAGGTTGTTTTTCAGCTTGATGATGGCGCTCTCCAGCGAGTTCAGTGTGGTCTTCGATCGCGATGAGCTTTGCTCTTGCATATTGTTGAATGAACTTAGGCGTTGAATGTCATAGGAGCACTTGTGTGTACACGTGGAGCGCCGCGCCTCCCCCGCCGCTGCACGCCTCACAAAAGCTCTCTATTTTAGGCAACTCTTTGTACTTAGTAATGGTCACCTCACGCCGCCTTAACGACAGACACGTCCATGAGAACGACGTTCCAGATTTGTTGTAACCCTTACGAGTGTAATGAGATTCTGAATGGATTTGTTGGGCTATGGGAAAACAATGTTCACCGCTATCGGTCGACTCGTTTTGTTAGTAGGTCAGAAAGAACCTTTTGAATAATAACTACATAATATGTATATTTATAATATCAGTCGCATTATTCCAAATGTTTGTCTCAGTTATGATTTAGTTACCTAAAACTTAGAGTTCTTTCCTAAATAGATACAAATACTAAGGATCATTAAAATATTAATTATCCTGTGGCAATGCAGTCATAAAAATGAAATAAAAGTGCACACAAAAAGTGGACATAAACCAAAAACAAATGAGCTTTGCAAATGTCCCCTTTCGTGTTTATACACTACGGACAAAGCTTTTGAAAGACATCATTTTTGTTGCAGGTGCTTTTATATTCAAGGTGTATAATAAAGGCTTAACTCATTTAGTAAACTTGTTTGATGCCAATATTACGCTATAATGTAAATATATTATGATAGTGAAAATGATGGACTAACATGGTTTTCTTTTTTACCCAATTCATAAAGATGTTTATGTTTTTCGCGCTTATGTAAGTTTTTTGTAAACGTTAATTTTTGTGACTGCGTAGAACCTAAACGATTGAACTAATTTTAATGAATGAGGTGTCATTCAATTTGTTTCTTTCCCCGGAGTGTCAGAGGATATATTACATCTGCACAAAACACCTTCATTGGAAAAGAAAAAGAACTATATATTAGTGAAAAACGAGTTCGGATCTCTCTCCCATATTTTTTTTAAATCACTAAATAATTTTTCAGACATGTTCGAGTTTATTCTAAAATAAGAATCTTTTAGATAAATAAGAAAGAAAATTTTAATGTGTATCTAATCTCTTCATTACATACTTATTTTGACAGTAAGAAAAACAATTGAAAATCACAGATTTTCCTAATTTGAATTTGGAATCATCTTTAAAATTTAAATCTTTTAATGATACTAAAACCAGCCAGATTCAATACAAGATAGTATAGCCAAAGAGATTTTGTTACAAGTTTTAGTACAAGTAAAAATCTTTGTTTTATAATTTTTGCTTTTGAAGTATTAACATAACATATAGTAGTTAAAAAAATATCAATTTATGAGAAATAATTTAAAAAAGCTCAGATCATGGTAACGATATTCCCATTACCTTTTCTTTCCATGTATTTCTACTTCACCGAATACGAATCCAGAATTAACAAAGAAATACGAGAACAAAAAAGAACAGCAACCTCTGTACACATGTGTTTATTACATTTGCTGAGTTAAAATTATACGAATTTACACATAATAATATTTGCTTACGTTTGTTCTTTGAGCCTTTACAAAGTAAACATCGTTTAGTAATCCGACACTTGTTTTTTTTTATTTAACAATCTTGTTAATTAACTTTAAGGTTTTCCTTAATGATCTAACACCTGAGACAAAGTTTTTTTTCTACAGTTAAATCTTTGAACCTCTCATGACGTGTGTTCTTTTACTTTTCAAAATAAATACTGTGTGAAGTCTACTATTATCTTTTAAATTTTTATTCTAATCATTTTATTTAGATATGAGCGCAATTTTTTCATACTTGCGGTTTTTTGTAACTGCACATCTGTTCAAACGTTTGGTCGTTTGCTAACTGTTGGTTTGGTAATGCAATCTCTAAAAAATTCCGCGTTAAACGCTCTGTTGTTTGCAACGTAAGTACCTACATAATCAGTTTCCTCAATTATGATACAAAGCGTGAGTAGGAGATAAAGCGTCTAGTTTCTGCGAGTCCACGCATTGCAGTCACGGCTGCCGGCCAGAGACAAAGGCCCATGCTCCAATAGAGCGTAATAATTGCACCAATTGACATGGGAAACAGGAAAATGTAGCGGAGATGCAAACGTTGCAGTAAAAAGTAGTTGTACATATTTCTTTTTTACCATGAAGAAATCGGTGCTTAAGAACCATTGCACCTGATATTATAGCGATGTTAACAAAAGACGATACAAATTCGTTAAGTAGAATCTTAAAAGGTATCAAAAGGGAAAACTAATGTGGACAATTTACTTGAATTCTTTGCTGCAAGCACAAGAAACGAAGATACACAAAATTGCGGCCCATCAATTGACATGTACGAAAAATTTCCTGTATCAAGAATTACGCATTGTCAGTTGTGATCGAAAAAACTATTTTAAGTACCTTCTTCAAAAGAAACAAAAAATAAAGATGTGGGTAATAATCTATCGCAAGTAACTGTTAGAATTTTGAAGTTTCTTAAGTGTTGGTGACCTCCTAATCTCTAACACCCAACTGTTTAACTCAAGTGGCTTAAAGGATTAACATTTTATATTTTATTTCTTCATTTACGAAGCTGTAGACGAAATTGTGCTCTATAGAGGTCGGTTGTAGTTGTTTAGTGGACAGGCGAGCTAATTCGCCGGCATTAGTGGTTGCAGCACGAGTCCGTTCTCACGGCGCAGCGCCCGGGGGCACCAGGCGCGCACGACTCCCCAGAACCACATATAAAATTAATTTATCTATAACCAACTAAAGCAACGCTTGTGCAGAAAAACTTTTACGTGGGTGTATTGCTTTTGATTTATTTGTATAATTTAAATTTGGATACTTGTTCGATTTGATAATGTTAACGACGACGTTATAGTAGTAGTACATACCTAGAACAGCAGCGTGAGGAAAATCAATTCATAGTTGTGTTTTACAGTTGATGCTTGCGGTGGAGCAGATCTTGTTCATTTCCTTCATTTATTATCTCTTGTATCCGGATCGGATTCGTTAGATAGGAAACCAACATAATTTTATGGACATGAAAGAATATACCTGGATACGCCTGGATCCTGGACACGAACCTGGATAAGCGAGAACTACAATAGATAAGTGAGAAACCTTACAAGCTGGGTTTTGTCCGGTCGCGAAGGACAACCTCCACAAGCGAGAAACTCCGTAAAAGAGAAATCTCTAAAAGCGAGAAAATTATCGCGGACCTTTGGACTCTCGCTTTACCAGATTCGATTGTAGCCTTCCTACTAGATAATAAAAATCCTGCCGATTTATTTACAGGGTAAGTATAAAAAGATAAAACGACAGAATCTTAATTTTTATTTAAGTTTTATTAATTTCAAAGTTAAGTTTTTTAAATAAATAGATATTATTATCTGTAAATTCCCTGTTCTCAGCACCTTTGGCTCTATAAGGATAAGAACCTTCGACTGGGAACGCGTGATAAAATTAAGCAGTCGTTGTCTAAGCTTTCTCTGCGCTATCGCGTGATTTACTAACTTGCCAAACACGCCGGTTGGTTTCCGTTGATTTTAGTAGGAACGGTTAATTGCCCTTCGGTCGTTGAGATGAGTTTTTATGTACGTTGTAAATTATTGAACATTTGAGTTTAAGCTCGTCTCTTATTACCGTTTCTTGTTTTTAAGTTATTTTTGATTGATGCTTGAGTAATTTTGTAATGTATTTTCGGCTTTCGATTCGACAGTAACTGTTTTACCGTTTATTTTATTATAGTATCATGAATGTTTAATTTATTCCTGACTCATCTTTTAGATGTTTACTTTTTTAACATTAAATATAGTATTTAAAAATTCTAATACTTAATGGGTGGTATAGACCACTTAGTTTAACTTTAATAAAGTCATATGTCAAGTTATTGTACGCATAGTATTTACGAAATTATATTTTCTATATGAACTACTTTTAATTTTGCTTAAGTGTTATTGAGAACTTATGGTGAAATTAATTATGGTTACATAAGATACCTCGACAATTGTATAACAGCATCAATTTATCACCTTCAACAGTAAGTAGTGCGTAATTGAAATTGCGAACGTTATCTGATCGAATTAGAATATTCATTAGTTGATCTGACAGTAACCAAATCGTTACACGACAACCCCGTGACCTTATATATCTACATATGCCACTGGAAAATCGTGAACGTCGCTCATTTGTAATTTGCCTACTCAAAACAAATCAATGAAACAGTCACCTTTAAAATTACCTTAATACAACACGTTAAAGAATTCGCTCGTTCGTGAATGACCTCGTTTGTTATGGCAATTTTCCTAGTCTTCAAGTTTACCTAGGCAAATAACAAACGGGCGGCGTACACAATTTGCCGACAACACAGATAATATTGTAACACGACTACTTTAGTAGTCATACGTGACAAGAAAGTATATCACGGTGATGGAATTTTATAATTTTCAAATCAATCTTTAGCCGTTTTTTTTTTGTTATATAAATTCTTAATTGAATTTAAAACAATAAACATCTCTTAACAGTAGGGGTTCAAGGTGATAAATTAATTTTTAAAACTGGCTGTTGTTATATTTTTGGTTACTTGTTTCATTTTTATATTACTTTAAAATAAAAGTTAAAGGAAACAGTATTAATTTATAATACTAAAAAAGAAGTTTTGTCATTGTTACGATCAACATATCTCGACATATTTTCACATCAGCAGTCTAGACGTTTTAATAAGCAATTTAAACACGATTTAAAAAAAGAAAGAAAAAATCCGTTATACTTTTCATTAATCGTAAACTTTACTTACTTGACGAAACATTAACGTTCAATAATAAACATCTTCCGAGTCTATCTGGAACTTTCCTCGCCCACGTCTAGCACGCGTACACAATAGAGAATTAGTTTTGGCTTAAACAATTTATGAAACCTACTAGCTGTTGCCCGCGATCTATAGTTATTTAAAAATTGATTAAAGTCGTAGCTTTATTTGCATAAATGTTATGAGATGTCAAAAAGAATCGTTTCAATAACAGAATGATCTCTTGCTTGTTTTAGCTGTGATACTACTGCACCTAAAGAATAATGCTTTACTCCATACCACGATTCCGAAATAATACCTTACATTGAATAAGATCTTTTATTTGGTAATAGTCCGTATATATCTTATTGTAAGATGGTCTTGTTCGCGTGTCCTATGCAGTGAATGAGATGGTGATTCTAGGTATCTTGTTAATAGATAGCCAATATCGGAATTAAGCCTCGAGCGAGTGTAGTGATGTACTTTTACTTGCTTACACCTCACGAGAGATAATGAAACTGATGTACGCACATTCCAAAGATAACCATTGATTTCTTAATTAAAAAGAATTGAAAGTTTTAATTACGTGTCTATGTGAAAATAAGGTCATTAACTTTAACAAGATTTGATGTAAGGTTTTGACCTTTATAAATTCTTTTGGAAGTGAATCCTCAAAAGTAGACTTTTTAAAAATTATTGGAATAGGTGTTACTTATATTTTCAGAAGTTCAACTTCCAATTTATTCAGTTGTGGCACAGGTTTGGATTCGAACCTTGTGACCTCCGACCCGCGACGGACTTAATTTATTGCACTAAACCGGTTCTCATATAGACGTCTCCCTACATGCAAATACCTAATCGATGTGAATATAGAATTGGCTCAATTTTTCGCTTACATACAAGTGCATGGAATTATAGATCTGAATGAATGTAAATGTTCGCAATTCCAATCGTATTAAGTTATTTTAAATTGCTCAATAATTTTCTCTGTGTTTCCGAGTACGTTGTAAAATAAGAAAGTGTTCTTTAATATTAAAGACTATGTGGATCACTTACACTATAAAATTTTGGAATCTTTGTTTTAAGATGCAGCTAATAGATGGCGCTATTTCATCCATTAGTGCCTCAGTCAGTAATTTTAGTGTGTTATAAATTAATATTTAATAGATAGTGTAATTAGATAGCGTCGTAAAACATGTAGTAAAATTAGTAACATTAGATATGTTTTAAAGATTCGTAAATTAGTAAAGTAGTACTTTTGTAGGCAATTAAAAAGCTTTGTTTAAGGCTTTATATAATTCAGCTTAATTTAATACGTAATACGAGATTTCGATATTTAAAATTAATTTTGTGAAATGTGGCATAAAAAAAAAAATTCAAATTTCAAATCAATAAGATTGTTATTATTGTATTATTTGATAACTTTCCTAATTAGCACGTAAACAACAAATAGGGCGTAAGTAATTGTATCAGTGAACTGAAGGAATGAAGGAATTTAACCGAGTGAATGTGAGTCCGGATCTCGGCAATACACGGCTATAATGTTTTATAGGACTTCAATGTTTTACGATTGTCACATTTAATTATTTCATTGCCGGCAATTAAAGTTTGGTGGAAAACGATTTTTTATATTTTACAACCGCATTTGGGTAAATAAAACCTTTGAAGTATTTTGTTTGTTTTATACCACACACGATTTCGAAATAGTGATGCGCTGTGACAGATCGCTGGGGCGTCGATGTCGATGTATTTATGGCACGGTTGGTAATGGTAACAAGTTAACAGCGTTATATGAGATATCATTAAACTTATAAAAGAAATGTGTGAACAAAGGTCTGGTTATTTATGTGGTACGTATTAATTATAAAACCAGTAAGTTGTAAGTAAAGAGTCGCTAAGAGGAAGATAATAATACTTAGATTAGAAATAGGCAATGTATTGAAACGGATAAAGTATTGAACGAAAGCTACGAAAATAGCCGAATATTTAGTTAAGTCAAGAATTACCCTCGGCCATTCACCATTTGCTAACGTGCTTTTATGCCAGTAATAGACACATCTTCCCTATCTACCATCTCTTCTGAATAATATGTTGTTACATACAAAATTTTATATACTTAAAAGGTAATTTTTCCTTCTTATTTTCTTATCTAAGCTAACGCAATAACTAATGTTATATGTTTCAGTACCCACTTAACCGTGCTAATAATTGTACAATCGTCATTGTATATTTATCGATATATCGATAACGTCAGTTATGATACGAATGGCCATCACAAGATCCAATTTATAGTCATCACTATCTCCGTCTCGCGATTTATGTGTATGAGCATTATCAAAAATGATTTGACATTTAGTGATTTAATTAGTAATTTATAGTAAACGATAACAATGTTTAGTGACGTGACCGGGAGGTCATAATAAAACAATCCGTGTACAGAGTACATTGTAATCCTTTAAGCGATGTATATACAATCAATTTTCAAACTTATGAGATGGTATTAAAGTATTATTTTCTTTGCAAATTTGGTAATGTAAAGATGTAAATATTGCAAAGAACTATGATTATAAATAAAGCTTTATCTTTTTTTTTAGTTTATTTATCTAGCCCTTTTTTCGATTATTTTTCGAGTACTCCTAGAAAAAGCATTCTACCATAAGTATAATTTTTTTCCTTTTAACGGACTTTAGACGTTATTATTATTTTACCTAGATATATAGTTTTTGGATTCTCCTAATGTGTATGTATCAGGGGATCGGTAACAAAGTGATAATTATTTAAACGTCTAATTTGTAAGACATTCCGTATTTGGAATAATATTAATGTAATATAATAACTTTAAAGAGTCTGTAATTACAACTACACTAACAAAATTGTTGTAATTACGACGAATTAAACTCTGCCCACGTATTTAAAGGCGTAAGATTAATATGGGGGCATTAAGAACTCTATAAGAGTTCCGAACGGGTAAGTCTGTGCCGGCATCAGATAAATTGTTGCGCGCTCTAATCTAATTACTTAGCACAATGTCTTATTTGTAAGTTTTTGTTGTGCAATTAAGAGCGGCTTCGTTCCGCGTGTAAACAGAGATCGGCGAAGCCTCGGCAATTTGTTACAAAATCGCAACTGATTCTCGCCCAGTCTACAAACTTTTAAAGAATGAAAAGGGAAATAAAAGAAGTAGCGATAAAAATAATTTCTAATAAAACATTACTTAATTTACTAAAATTAAAATTAAAAATTATTTAATAAAATTAACGAAATTACTAGTGAATTTGAGGTTAATTTGACAATATTTTTTTGTTTATTATTATCATAATTACAATAGTATAAGATATTTGATGCAAAAGTATTTTAAAAGAAATAAAGTAACAGCGAAATAATGAATTTAACTGTACTTCTAAA
>DWMU01000039.1:0-15191 GCA_018246175.1 Papilio zelicaon
AAAATGTTTCTTTTTCACTTATAGGAACACCCATGGCAGATGTTACACCATGTTCACCATCCCCATGCGGCCTTAATTCAATTTGTAAAGAAGTGGCCGGATCCCCTTCCTGCGCCTGCCTGCCCAACTTTTTTGGTTCACATCCTTATTGTCGCCCAGAATGTTCTTCTAACAGTGAATGTCCTCCTAGTCAAGCATGTATAAACCAAAAATGTAAAGATCCATGTAAATCGGCGTGCGGTGTAAATGCACAATGTAAGACGATTAGTCACTCGCCAAGGTGCTTCTGTGATTCCGGATACACGGGAGATCCGTTCACAACCTGCAGACGTGAAGAATTAACGATTGTAGAAAAACCGACTCCTTGTACTCCATCGCCATGCGGCCCTAACGCCGAATGTAAAGAGCAAAATGCTGTCGGATCTTGTAGTTGTCTACCTGAATATATCGGAAACCCATATGAAGGCTGTCGTCCAGAATGTACGATTAACACCGATTGCGTACAAAACAAAGCTTGTATTCGTAACAAATGTCAAGATCCGTGTCCAGGAACTTGTGGACTTTTAGCAACATGTACAGTTGTGAACCATTTACCATCTTGCTCATGTCCAAATGGATACACAGGAGATCCATATCGCCAATGTAACGTACTAAAAGGTACCTTTTCACTTCTTAGACTTTTAGCAATTATGATTAATTACTAACCTATAACTATCTTTTCTTCATATTTACAGAAGCATCACCAGTACCCTTGACACCTTGTGTACCAAATCCATGTGGTCCAAACAGCGTCTGTCGACCAGCGAACGGGCAAAGTGCATGTTCATGCATGCCTGGTTATATAGGCTCTCCTCCAGGATGTCGACCAGAATGTACTATTAGCTCAGAGTGTCCATCAGACAAAGCATGCGTCAATCTTAAATGTGTAAATCCCTGCCCCAATCATTGTGGAACAAATTCAAATTGCAGGGTCATAACACATAGCCCTATTTGCTCTTGTATCCCTGGATTTACAGGAGATCCATTTACACGTTGTTATAAGCACGGTCAGTTTTCATTTTTCATTAATTTAAGTTTAGGTTCGGAATATTGACTGAGTTACTTAATTTTTTTTGTTGTATTTTTATTTTAGTTATTGCAGAACATACCCCAGAAATTCAAAATGATCCTTGCTTACCAAATCCCTGTGGTGAAAATGCCCTTTGTCGAGACATTAATGGATTCCCATCATGCAGTTGCATGCCTGAGTTCCAAGGTTTGCCACCAAACTGCAGACCAGAGTGCGCCATAAATGAGGATTGCCCCTCAGATAAAGCATGCTTAAACATGAAATGCAAAGATCCCTGCCCTGGAAGCTGCGGTCAAAATGCAGTGTGCTCTGTGTTTAATCATTTTCCTGCTTGTACGTGTTCTCAAGGCTACACGGGAGATCCATTCACACGTTGTGTTGTTATTGAACAGATTAACGGTAGGTTACCAAATAATAAAATTTTACGATATGTATTTGACATACATAATTTAATTTTTAAATGATTGTTCCAGATGAGTTACCCCCTGATCCGTGTAATCCATCACCGTGTGGTTTTAATGCTTTGTGCTCAAATGGAATATGCACCTGTATGCCCGAATATCGGGGTGATCCATACATAGGGTGTAAGCCAGAATGTGTGACAAACATGGACTGTGCTTTAGACAAAGTATGCTCTAGAAATAAATGCGTAAACCCTTGTCCTGGCACTTGTGCTTTTAATGCAATTTGCACGGTCTATAATCATATTCCTATCTGTACCTGCCCAGAAAATATGTCTGGAAATGCATTTACCGAATGTCATACTATACAAGGTACGTGTTTGTATTGAATCAGGAAGTCAACACATTGGCGTATAAAAATAACCAAATAAAAATTAAAATCTCTTAGTATACTGTCGTTATTTGTTATTCAAAATAAATTAGTAATATTACTCTTTTCAGTTATTGAAGTTCAACCCTGCAACCCTAGTCCTTGTGGACCGAACAGCCAGTGCAGACCGATCAATAACCAAGCCATATGTTCATGCCTGCCCACATACATCGGCAGTCCACCGTCTTGTAGGCCTGAATGTACAATAAGTGCAGAATGTCCGCTGGACGAGGCTTGCAATAACCAAAAATGTATAAATCCATGCAAGGGCAGCTGCGGTTACGGAGCAAGGTGTCAAGTAATCAACCACAATCCAATTTGCTCTTGTCCATCACAGTACACAGGAGATCCGTTCACACGCTGTACTGCAATAAGTAAGTAATTTGCCTGATTTAATAAAAAAAGCCATTTAGGAAATGTTTTTATTTATTTTAAACGACATCTATAGACTCTTGGTCTGTACTCTTTTTTGCACACATTTCTTATGCTATATGATTTTTACATATAACATTCTTTATCTCTAATTTTTTATTTTATTTTTATTTACAAAAACCTGTGGATGTGAAGGTAGGTAAAATGTAATAGGTAAAGGTACTGCTCTTCCTTATAATACTGTTCCATTGTTAGCTTTTTCGAAGCAAAAGCGTTAAATTAATCAACGTCAAGTGATTTAACAACACTGCTATTAAACGTACAATTGTTTAATATATGACTTTTTGTCTATCAGTGTCTGCGCCTCTTCCGCCGATAGACCCATGTACACCGAGTCCTTGTGGTCCGTACTCCACGTGCAAAGTCATCGGGGAGTCCCCGTCGTGCACCTGCCAACCGGAGTATATCGGCTCACCACCAAACTGCCACCCGGAGTGCAATAGTAATTCGGAATGTCCAACCAATATGGCGTGTGTGAACCAGAAATGTAGAAATCCTTGTCCAGGAAGTTGTGGTTACAACGCTGATTGCAAGATTGTCAGCCACGCTCTAATATGTTCCTGTCCCTATGGTCAAACTGGAGATCCACTAATTTCGTGTAATCCTGTTAAAGGTATTTAGATATTTAATATAATTAATCTTAGTATTTGTGGATTAAAAATTCGCAGTTGTACTGATTAATTTGCTTTTTTCAGATTCTGTCATAGAATACAGTTCGCCGTGCGACCTTTCACCTTGCGGACTTAACGCCATTTGCACTGAAAGAAATGGGGCAGCATCTTGCAAGTGCGTCGATTCCTACGTCGGCAATCCTTACGAGGGCTGTCGTCCGGAATGCGTCATTAATAGCGATTGTACCCCTACATTAGCTTGCGTTCAAAATAAATGTAAAGATCCCTGCCCCGGTATTTGCGCTCCCAACGGAATTTGTCAAGTCATCAACCATCTTCCTTCATGTTATTGCCCACCTGGACTTACTGGAGATGCTTATTCGTACTGCAAGCAAATCGAAGGTTAGTGTTTACATTATTCACATCCCCTAGTATTTATTTTATTTAAATTTGTTCATTATGTTACTTGTAAATGTCTTCGTATTATTTTTTATATTAGAATTTGCTATAAATACAATTTTCTATTATTATTTATTGTTATTAGTAGTAGTAGTTAATTAGTAAACATAACATTACAAATGTACTTAATATTTTTTTAGAAGTCGAAAAATCTACACCTTGCACGCCTTCACCCTGCGGTCCAAACAGTCAGTGCCGCGAAGTTAATTCTCAAGCAGTCTGCAGTTGCCAGGTCGATTTCATTGGCAATCCGCCAAACTGTCGCCCCGAATGTACCATTAACAGCGAATGTGCCAGCGACAAAGCCTGCAAAAACCGTAAATGCGTCGACCCATGCGTCAACCAATGCGGTCGAAATGCCAACTGCAGAGTGATAGCTCATAATCCGATATGCTCTTGTCAAGAGCAGTTCACTGGAGATCCTTTCACATATTGTATGCCGTGTAAGTATTTTAAATATTATTAGAGCATTTCAGCAATACTTATCAATTTAAAATACTTACTAATTACTACATATATTAAAGTAGTAAAATAAGGAAAAGGCGTGATTTGAGTATTTTTTTAATTGAAATGTCATTTGATCACTTAAAAATAACAAATTACATAATGAGATTTTTTTTTAGCTGTCGTATCGGTTTCAACGCAAGATGTCAATCCTTGCGTGCCTTCACCATGCGGTCCGAACGCCCAGTGTCAGGAATACAAAGGAAATGCTCGTTGCACTTGTTTACCGAACTACATCAGCACACCGCCTCGGTGCAGACCGGAATGTACAGTGAACAGTGAGTGTAGCGCGGTGACAGCCTGCATCAACAACAAGTGCGCCGACCCCTGCCCGGGAGCGTGTGGTAACAACGCTCAGTGCAACGTCAACAATCATATGCCAATCTGTTCTTGCGTCCCAGGCTATACCGGTGATCCCTTTACAAACTGTAATCCAATGCCACTAGGTAAATAATATTTAATATTTACGAATATATTTATTCAACATCAATTTGTTCTCTTGACGACATCATGAATACGGGCGATATATTTTCATATATTATTTTTATTTTCAGAAACTGAACCACTGGATCCCTGCCACCCTTCACCTTGTGGTCCAAACGCGGCCTGTGAAAACGGAGTCTGCACATGTTTACCAGAATACCACGGAGATCCCTACTTTGGATGCAAACCCGAATGTGTTCTCAACTCGGATTGTCCACGTGACAAGGCGTGCATGAAGAATAAGTGTCACAATCCATGCGTGGACACTTGCGGCACGGATGCTCTGTGTGAAGTCATCAACCATATACCAATGTGTTCTTGTCCAACAGGAACAACAGGTTCTCCGATGTACTATTGCACTAAGGTAATAGGTAAGTAATCGACTTCTACATACGACAAAATCTCAATATAATAAGTGCATTTTCAATCAGACATGTTAATGTACAAATGGATATATTACAAAAATGCGAATTAAATCTAGCAATGTTGTTGTTTGAAAAGTTGTTAATTACCTCATTTATTATAATAACATTTTAATATAAAGTATTATTTATATAATAAACAGTAGCCAAACGGAGTAGTATATTGTGAAAGGTTGTCTTTATTATTTGTATTACAACTATAAGATATTTTTATTTCTTTACTCTTTTTGTTTCTTGTTATTAGAAACACCAGAAAAACTAAGTTTATGCGACCCGTCACCGTGTGGCCCATATAGTCAGTGCCGAGAAGTGAACGGTCACGCCGTATGCGTATGCGTCCAAGGTTACAAAGGAAGTCCACCGAACTGTAGGCCCGAGTGCACAGTCAGCTCGGACTGCAAACTAAATGAAGCGTGCTCAAACCAAAAATGCATTGACCCTTGCCCCGGAGCTTGCGGCAGAAACACACACTGCATTGTCGTAAACCATAATCCAGTGTGCAGTTGCTTATCAGGGTATTCAGGAGATCCTTTCTCAGTCTGCCAACCGATCCGTAAGTACTTTTTAATTTTGTTTCTAGTAAATTTCTTATATTGATTTATTGAACTAGAAGCCGAGCAATTAAATCTATGAATTTTTTCATTCCCTAACCACTGTTATTATTATTGTTATCAATAACTCTTTTCTAATCATTTTAAATTCAACAAATGTAAACGTACTTAATTGTTGTTGTTTTTAGCTGCGATACCGCCTGTTATAATTAATCCGTGCCTACCCTCACCTTGCGGACCGAACTCACAATGTATAGAAAATGGCGAAAAGGCTGAATGTAAATGCTTACCAGAGTTCATTGGTGCACCGCCTCAATGCCGTCCTGAATGTACCAGTAACGCGGAATGTTCGTCCACGATGTCATGTATAAATAAGAAGTGCAAAGACCCCTGTGTAGGCTCCTGTGGTGTCAATTCAGAGTGCAGAGTTGTGAGTCACACGCCGATATGCGTATGTCAAAATGGATACACAGGAGATCCTTTTATACACTGTAGCATACAAGTATCTTACTCAATAGAGGAACGGCCAACACCTTGTGTGCCCTCTCCATGTGGTACTAACGCCGAGTGCAAAGAACAACACAATGCCGGCTCCTGTACATGTCAACCGGGCTATTTCGGAGATCCTTACGTGGCTTGTAAGCCAGAATGCTTAATCAATTCTGATTGTCCACCAAATCTAGCCTGTTACCAAAACAAATGCCACGACCCCTGTCCCGGTACATGCGGTATCAATGCAATATGCAACGTGGTGAACCATGTACCTAGTTGTAGTTGCCTCGAGCAGCACTACGGAGATCCGTATAGAATTTGTACATTCAAAATTTACGGTAAGTCAAGTAAATAGAACAAATTTTAAATTAAATCTATGATTATTGCGCATTTCATTAAATATTTATAACCTTTTACAGAAAATAAAACCGACCCCTGTAATCCATCACCTTGTGGTCCAAACAGCCAATGCATCAACAAAAATGGATTAGCGATATGCACTTGTTTGAGTGGTTATCTAGGCTCGCCGCCCAGCTGCCGACCGGAATGCTTAACGAGTTCCGAATGTCCTCTCGATAAAGCCTGCGACAACTTCAAATGTATATCACCATGTCCAAGAGGCTGCGGAGTAAACACAGAGTGCAGAGTCATCAAACACAACCCTATCTGTTCTTGTAAACCTCAATTTACCGGAGATCCTTTCTCTATCTGCTACCGTGTCGTTGAAGTACAGTATCAAGATAATGAACCTATCAACCCTTGTGTGCCTTCACCATGTGGATTAAACGCTGAATGTCGTGACGTCGGCGGTATACCTTCGTGCACGTGTCAAATTGGATACTTTGGAAGTCCACCAAACTGCAAACCAGAGTGCGTAACAAATACCGACTGTAGCAACGACAAGGCCTGTATAAATATGAAGTGTATAAATCCATGCCAGGGTTCGTGCGGTATTGACGCTGTGTGCAACGTCATTAACCATGGACCTGTCTGTTCATGTCCCGTCGGTTACCAAGGCAACCCATTTGTTGCGTGCCACATTAAACCACCAGGTAATATAGTAGGGAATATTATATAGCAAAGCTGATTGTATTGAACTGCTTCAAAATATTAATTACTTCTGTCTTTTCTAGATGTAATTGAAAAACTTGATCCCTGCCATCCATCACCGTGTGGCTCCAATGCAGTGTGTAACAACGGCGTCTGTACTTGCCTACCTGATTATAACGGAGATCCTTACTTCGGCTGTCGACCGGAGTGTGTTCTAACCACCGACTGCCCGATCGACAAAGCGTGTATACAATTCAAATGCAAGAATCCTTGTCGCGATATGTGCGGAGAAAATGCTGAATGCAACGTTTACAATCACGTGGCCGTGTGCAGTTGTCCGAGTGGCATGACTGGGGATGCATTTTCGCGATGCATCAAAATAGAAAGTACGTCACAAGTTTACTTTTTAATATTATTATTACAACTTTTTTTGGACACAGAAATTTAAATTCATGTGTTTTTTCAGAACCTGTAACAAGACCCTGCGAACCATCTCCGTGTGGTCCAAACAGTGTGTGCAGAGAAGCGCAAGGCCAAGCTGTTTGTGCTTGTATAACGGGTTACATTGGAAATCCACCTAATTGTAGACCAGAGTGTATCCAAAGCGCAGACTGTTCACCATCACTGGCGTGCATTAATAGAAAGTGTCAAGATCCTTGCCCTGGTTCATGTGGACATAACGCGAAGTGTAAAGTTCATAATCACAACCCTATATGCACATGTCCACCTAAATTGACGGGATCTCCATTTAATCACTGTTATGGTAAATAATTCATAGTAATCTCATCTCAATAATTAATATTTACTTATGGAACATTTAGAATTCGTATTATTTTAAATAAACCTCTATTTACAGCTGAAGTAGTGGAAGAATCATCAACCAATCCTTGTCTACCAAATCCTTGCGGACCAAACAGCATATGTACATCGGCGCCGAACAAAGACTCGCCGATTTGCGCCTGTCAAGCGACATTTGAAGGATCACCGCCGAATTGTCGTCGCGAATGTACCACAAGTGAAGATTGTTCTTTCGACAAGGCCTGCATAAATTACAAATGCAAAGATCCCTGTCCAGGATCGTGCGGTTCACAAGCATTATGCACCGTGCGCCTCCATACCGTTATGTGTTCTTGCGAAGAAGGTTACACTGGTGACCCTTTCATTTCTTGTATCCAAAAAGTACACGAAGTTATACCTTCAGATCCTTGTGACCCATCACCTTGCGGCCCGAACTCGCGTTGTAAAGTTTCAAGAAGTGGCGTCGCCGCCTGCGTTTGCAATGAGGGCTACTTTGGAAATCCCTATGAATCATGTAGACCCGAATGCGTTTTGGATAACGATTGTCCGTTCGACAAGGCTTGTCGTAACAACAAGTGCCAGGATCCGTGCCCCGGTGTATGCGGCACGACGGCGACTTGCCAAGTTATAAATCATTTGCCTTCCTGCAACTGTGCACCAGGGTACACTGGCAATCCATATCAATATTGTCACATCATTATAAATGAACCAGGTACTGTAACTTGTGTTGCTTCACCAATATTATTTACAATGTTAGCAAAAGTGTATAATTAGTAGAGTCATCTGTCTTTAGGTTATTGTAAAGTGCAGTTTACAAAATATAAATGTTTTAATCATTTCTTGCAGAACCTACGCCCAAAAATCCATGTACACCTAACCCATGTGGCAGTAATTCTGTATGCAAGAGTAACAACGGACTAGTTTCATGCACATGCGCCCCAGGATTCTTTGGCGTTCCACCAAGTTGCAGACCGGAGTGTATCGTGAACTCGGAGTGTGAATCATCAAAAAGTTGCGTTAACCAGAAATGCATCGATCCCTGCATCGGTGCGTGTGGGCAGAACGCAGAATGCAGAGTTATCAACCATGCACCTATTTGTTCTTGTAGTCGAGAATTTGAAGGAGATCCGTTCATTAGATGCACTCCTATTCGAGGTACGTAGATTTTTTTATATTCTGTTCAACTATCACGTCTACATTAAAAAGTTTAAATTCTGTTAATTATTGTCAATTCAAATTGTTATCAAACGTTTATGTACAAAAAAAAGTGATCGAAGCTTTGCTTCATGTTTTGCAATAAAATTACATATTTCACTAAAAGAAATATTTCTTTCATAGACATACCATCGCCAGAAACAGACCCGTGTTCCCCATCACCATGCGGACCGAACTCTCTATGCCAAACAGTGAATAAAGTGCCAACGTGTACTTGCATAGAAAACTTTATCGGCACCCCGCCAAACTGCCGATCGGAGTGTACTGTGAACTCAGATTGTCCTAGCACCATGGCATGTATAAATCAGCGATGCCGCGATCCTTGCCACGGCTCGTGCGGCCTAAACACAGTATGCCAGGTGAACCAGCACGCCGCTATATGTAGCTGTATGGAAGGTTACACCGGTAATCCATTCCAGAGCTGTTACGTCAAAGAAGTTATAGGTAAAATTTCTTATCTCTTATTTTCTAAATAAAGTCTCGCTGCTTAGCTAGACATTTTCATTTTTTAATTCTGTGTTATGTGAAATTATTAAATTTTACTCATTTTTCAAAATAACTTACAGAACACGTGCCTGAAAACTACGACAAATGCAATCCAAACCCTTGCGGAGCCAACGCAGACTGTAACAATGGACTGTGTACATGTAAAGCGAACTTCTACGGTAACCCCTACATGAGTTGCCGCCCCGAATGCTCCCACAACTCAGACTGCGCACTCAATCTGGTTTGCTTTAATAACAAATGCATCAATCCTTGCAACAACCTCTGCGGCCAAGGCGCGCAATGCGAAGTTTATAATCATCTACCTATGTGCTTCTGTCCACCGAATACAACCGGAAATGCTTTCTTTTCTTGTACACCCGTCACAGGTAAAACCTTAAGTAATATGCCAACTAAAAAATCGTATTATAATTAATTAATTAATTAATTAAATAATCTTAAACAAATTATCTATATTTTGAAGCCTTATTCGAAGCCTTATATATATATTTTTTTCCAGTTCAACCGGAACGACGTAACCCTTGCGAGCCGTCACTGTGCGGTCCTTACAGCACGTGTCGCACTCTCAACGAACAAGCGATGTGCTCGTGTCTAATAGGATACGTGGGCGTACCACCTTCTTGCAGGCCTGAGTGTTTGGTGGACTCCGACTGCACGAGTCTGAAATCATGCTCAAACCAGAAATGCATTGACCCCTGCCTAGGAACGTGCGGTTTGAATGCAGAATGCAGAGTACACTACCACAAAGCACTCTGTTACTGTCCGAATGGTTATAGCGGCGACCCATTCACACAATGCTTAGCTAAAGTTCAAGGTAAATATACCTTATATGAAATGAGTTCTAGTGAATATTAAGTTTTTTTAACTTTACAACATTAAAAAAAAATATTTATCTTAATGTAACCTCATTTCAATTGTTTACAGATGAAGTACCAGCCAAAAAAATTCCATGTGTACCTTCACCTTGTGGTCCTAATTCGATATGCAAAGCTGTAGGCGATTCACCATCTTGTTCGTGTCAGTCGGATTACATTGGGTCACCTCCATACTGCCGGCCAGAGTGCGCATCGAATAGCGACTGCAGCTTTGACAAATCTTGTATTAACAACAGATGCGCAGATCCGTGTGTCGGAGCTTGTGGTATTAATGCTATATGCAGAGTCATTAGCCATTCGCCACAATGTATATGCGAAGTAAACTACGAAGGTGATCCGTTTAATCGTTGCTATCCTAAGAAACCTTTGAATTTACCATCGGAGTCCGACAAGCCATGCTCACCGAACCCCTGCGGACCCAATGCGATATGTCAGGAACGCAACAATGCCGCCAGCTGCACATGTGTCTCTGGATACTTTGGCGATCCCAACGAAGGTTGCAGACCTGAGTGCGTAATTAATTCTGATTGTTCCGATAATCTCGCCTGTATAAACAACAAATGTAAAGACCCATGTCCAGGTTTATGCGGCACGAACGCCCAATGCCAAATGGTGAATCATGTACCTAAATGTAGTTGCATACATGGATATGTCGGCAATCCTTATGACATTTGCCGTGTTATAAAAGGTAAGACAATAAATTTCTTTTAGCTAAATTTAAAAAGGCATGGTACTTACAATACTTTTAATGCAATTAATATTTTTTTCTAGAAACTCCATCTGATCCGTGCAGCCCGTCACCTTGTGGTCCTTACAGCATTTGTCAGGCTCGTGATAAAAAAGCAATATGCTCTTGCCAACCCAATTATCTTGGTAATCCACCTAATTGTCGTCCAGAATGTATTACGAATCCTGAATGTCCACTTGATAAGGCTTGTGTTAAGCAAAAATGTATAGACCCATGCATCGGTACATGTGGAGAAAATGCACAGTGTCGTGTACACCATCACAGCCCATACTGCACTTGTCTCGCTGGTTACGAAGGAGATCCATTCTCTGTGTGCAATAAAGCTGTCGCTCCACCAGATAATAAAAATCCTTGTGAACCTAACCCTTGTGGGCCATACGCTACATGCAAAGACATTGGCGGCAACGCAATATGCAGTTGCAGACTAGGTTACATTGGTGTACCGCCGACTTGCGCTCCAGAATGTACCATTAACGAAGACTGTCCTAAGGATAAAGCATGTGTAAGAGAAAAATGTCTTGATCCTTGCATCGGATCATGCGGCGTTAATACTAACTGCCGTGCCATGAACCATCTTGCCATTTGCACTTGTCTACTTAATTATCGTGGCGATCCATTCGTAGGATGCAGTATTTACAAAGGTTTGTAACATTATTATTTTTTTTAAATGGATCACATGTAATATTTTAATGAGTGATTATTTGTTTACCAACAGAAATAGAGAAACTACCCCCGATCGATCCTTGCGCCGGATCTCCTTGTGGCGTTAATGCAATATGCAGTAATGGTACTTGTTCTTGTATTCCTGGATACCACGGCAATGCGTACGTCGAGTGCCGACCGGAATGTACAGCCGACACCGACTGTGATAAGCAACTAACTTGTGTAAATTATAAATGCGTGAACCCATGTAAGAACGCTTGTGGTACCGGCGCCGTTTGTAATGTATACAATCACATAGCAATTTGTGAATGTCCGACTCTAATGCGCGGAGATCCTTTCCTTTCTTGTCGACCTGTTATAGGTATGTTAATTTGCATAAATTTCATTTGCTTTAATGACTAGAAGAATTACTTATAATAAATTACGTATTTACAGAGCCCACCGAAACGGATCCGTGCTCACCAAATCCTTGCGGACCTAACAGTGTATGCCGGGCTAGCGGCACAGTGGCACATTGCTCATGCAAACCAGCCATGTACGAGGAGCCTCCGAGCTGCCGGCCCGAGTGCCGTGCGAACTCCGACTGCCCACCGGACCGCGTCTGTAGAAATAACAAGTGTCACGACCCATGTCCGGGCACTTGCGGTGCTCATGCTATTTGCCGCACCCGAATGCACTCGCCGATATGCAGCTGCCCGGTCCGCTACACTGGCGATCCATTTACCCGTTGTTTACCGAGTATGTACATATATATAGATATACTAAATAAAAAGAAGCGTCTATTAAAGATAGTTCAAAAAATAACAAAACCTCTATTGTTTCAGTTGCGTTTGATACAGAGTCGAAAAATGTGTCACCGTGCCCAGATTGTGGTCCAAATGCGGACTGTATAGACGGGCAGTGTCGCTGCAGAGTCAACTTCTTCGGGGCGCCACCTTTCTGTCGTCACGAATGTCTCAGTTCCAGCGATTGCGATTGGCGGTTCACCTGTCTCAATAAGCGATGTGTCGACCCTTGCCTTGGGGCGTGCGGTCATGGTGCAGTTTGTAGTACTGTTGGACACAATCCACGCTGCGATTGCCCACCGAATACAACTGGAAATCCCCTTTTTGCATGTCGACCCATCGAAACGATTCGTAAGACAGACTTAACTGGAAGATATACATATGCTTTTAATAAACGTTTTAATGTTACAGATGTTGCTAGCCAATACCGACCGATGTACAACGGCGTACTTATGTTTTCGCTTTTAAAGCTTAGGCATGGGTTTTACTAGCGAAACTAAGGAAACCGTTCGTACAAACCCCTAATTCTTGTACGCTTTGTACTAAGCGCTTATGATGTTTGCTCCGAGAGTAGTCCAAACTTTTACCCCATACTTTAATACTTGTTTACACTTACAGAGATTCCTCAAAACACGTCATGCAATCCGTCGCCTTGTGGACCCGGTGCTATTTGTCATATCAAAGGCAACGCAGCATCGTGTGAATGTGAACCTGGGCTCCGCGGAGACCCATACTTCGGGTGCCGTCCAGAATGTCTCTCCGACTCCGACTGCTCGCCGACAAGAGCGTGCATGCGATCGCACTGCCGGGACCCATGCGAAGGCACCTGCGGCGTTGGAGCTGAGTGCGAAACCGTCAACCACATACCGCTATGCTCCTGTCCACCCGGCACCAGAGGCAACGCCTTTGTTAAATGCGATCCTATTCCGATAGGTAAGACGTTCAATAATATACAAAATCTAAAATTTTATTATTAATCCTATTAAACATTTTCTTTTTAAGCAATCAGATAAATCTGTCTCGATTATTTTGTTGTACAACAAGCTCGAAAGTGGTGAGAGCCCACTATTCTAACGTTAAAGTTTAATCATTAAACATTAATAAGGAAAAATTTTAACAGCATTGCCATGCACACCATCACCATGCGGACCTGGCGCGCTGTGCTCCGTTTCCGGCAAAAACGCCGTGTGCTCCTGTCCTAGTGGCACCAGTGGCGAAGCGGCCTCCTCGGGCTGCCGGCCGGAGTGTGTCGTCAGCTCGGAGTGCCCACGAGACCGAGCTTGTGTCCGGAACAAATGTATCGACCCCTGTGTTGGCGTCTGTGGAAATGGTGCGACTTGCCGAGTTTTCGATCATGCACCGATTTGCTCTTGTCCACCTCAAACAACAGGAGATCCATTCCTCAGTTGCAGAAGTAAGATTTCTTTAAAACAAAATTGATGTACTATTTGCATATATAAATGCATAAATGCATTATAATCATGATAATATCTTATTTTAGCGGTCGCACCGTCCACGGTCGACCCGTGCGACCCCGATCCTTGCGGACCACGAGGCACGTGCCGCGACGGTGTGTGCACCTACTACGAGTGTACAGTTAATGACGACTGCCCCGGAGACCGGTCTTGTATCAACAGGAAGTGCGCGGATCCATGCGTTAACGCTTGCGGTCTGAATGCGATATGTACAGGCATCAGACACACTGCGGTATGTTCGTGCCCTCCTGATTACACCGGCTACGCCCTAGTCCGCTGCGATCGTATCACAATACCGGACGTGAAACCAAAACCAGAATGTGAAAATGATGACCAATGTCCCGATAATGCAGCGTGCATCGATTTCCGATGTGCAGCAATATGTGGCCCGAACAACTGCGGCCTGAACGCGCAGTGTATCGCACGCCGGCACAGAGCTCGCTGTACTTGCTTGCCGGGCTACGAAGGTGACGCATATTCAGGATGCTACTCCGGTATGTAATCATTTTCTTTTAGAATTTAAGATAAATTAAACTTCAGGCTGCTTAATCTATCTTAACACAAATATTATATTTATTTATTATTGTTGATAGTTAATATAAAAATTAATTTTCAATTTCAGTTCAGTGCCATAGCAATAACGACTGTCCCGACGATGAGAGTTGTGAAGGCGGCTCATGTATCAAAGTATGTTCGCGATTACGCTGTGGAACTGAAGCTCACTGCGTGGCGCGGGGACACAGCGCGTCATGCGAATGCAATCCGGGAGCGCAAGGAAACCCCTGGACCTCGTGCCGCAGAGACGAGTGTACAATAGACGAAGATTGTCCGACATGGCTGGCTTGCAGGGCGAAGACATGTCAGGATCCCTGCCTCGGAGCTTGCGCACAAGGCGCCCATTGTACTGTCATGCGTCATGCACCGATTTGTGAATGCCCACGAGGAACCCAAGGCAATCCGAGAATAAAATGTGAACCTGGTAAAACCATTTTCATATTAACAAATAGAACTTTCTACCATTTAATACGATTCTTCTATGTGTGTGTGTTTGTTTCTAGACTTTTGGAACAAATAATAAAATTTGATGAATATTTACTAAACTATATAAGGTACTAGCTGTCGCGCGCGGCTCTGTCCGCGCGGCATTAAAAAACGTAATAAGTAGCCTATGTGTTCTTCCAGACTATGTTCTACATCTGTGTCAAATTTCATCAAGATCCGTTG
>DWMU01000040.1:0-15183 GCA_018246175.1 Papilio zelicaon
CTGTCAAATTTTGTTAACTGACACCGCAGCGTAATCCAATAATCCGTTCAATTAAGCAATTAATTCAGCTCTGATGCCCTCTCGCTTATGTTCCTCGCACGACAAGCTTTTGTATCAAAGCATCGACAATTTTTTTAATATTTCATTTTTATACGTGATATCTTACTTACATTGATTTTTTTTCTATGAAATGCTGCAAATAAATCTTTTTCTTTTACTATAAACCATACTAAAATTTATAATATGGCGGTCTACTTTAAAAGCAAAAGTTGTTTGAACGTAAATATTGAGACAATAACTTATAAGACGCAGCATTCAAAAGTGTCTGTACGATGAAAGGTCGTTCATGGAAACGAATAATTACATTTTACTATTTTATAAGAAGAGGCGGCGTAGTTTGTCTCGTTGCAAATAACAAGGCAATTTTTGCCATAAGTGGAACATCAAGAAGAGTCCTGACAATATCTGGTAAGAAACCACCAAATCTTATTGATAATATACGTAAAACAAAGGTTTAAACGGCACAGATACTAACAAAAGTCTATCTATGTTAATTGTTTATCTGCGTGCATTCAATACGCGAACAAAGAAATCTCATTACCCGCCTGCGCCGGGGAACCATTCAGCCTGACAATGGCCGTGACGGCTCAGATCAGTATGTTCATACATAATATTAAAACGGAAATTGGAGGCTATTACATTTTAACGCATCAGCATTAATGAATATGTTATTCTATAGTAAAATGGTCAAATTACTATATTATTCGGCTATAGTTAATTAAAAAAATAATAATTTTATAGTTTTATATCGTAGATGCCATCTCCAAAATTCATCTGTGTATGTGTGTATGTTCAATCAAAAGTCATCTGTGTATTTTTGAAAAAATGAGAATATCGATATATTTTACATATTTTAGCAGTGGAAACCTAAGCTTAGATGACGGAAACTAAGTTATTTGAGTTGCAATGCTTAAAACATTCATGTGACCTTCGGCTTTATGAATTCTCTTCATAATTTCCAACATACTCTCATCTCTTTCGCTTCCTCACTCCGCGGATACGACGCGGAAACTCTTTGTCATTTCAAACGACATTCTCCAAAGCGGAAAGCGAATAACATCCGGATAACTGAGCAGTATTAAAATTAAACACAAAAATACTTAACAATGGCTTTAAAGTATTAATATTTATTTGAAGAAAAACTTTTGTTTTATCACAAACTCAATCGAAGTACTAAAAACTAGATTGAAAGATGAATTCATTAAGAAAAATATGAGGTCAGAAATGACTTATGTTAGATTAATCTGGAGAACAAAAACATTGTGCGATGACCCAACATAGAGTGGGATAAGGAGAGGAAGATAATATCATCATGGTGCCAAAAACATTACTCTAAACTAAATTGTTAATATTTTAATTAGACTATTAGCGAGCTGTGGCAGTATAGCATAAAGCCTATAGGATCGATAGACGCTATTCTATCTGAACGGGGTATATAATTCCAGCTTCAACAAGCTGCTGCTGCAGAAGGAGGAGCTGGAGCAAAAGCAACTGCACCTACTGCAGGTGGTAGAGAGTGAGCGCACATCGCGCTGGCAGTACGCGCAGCAGTGCGACGAGCTCACCAACGAGGTTAAGAAGCTGCGCACTGAGGTACATTCAAACCTTCTTTCTCATACATTGTTGTAGAAAAATGTGTCGTCAGAGGTACTTCCAAATAGTTAAGCCTGAGGGTCCTTCGAGATGGCAGCGTACTCTTTCCTAAAAGGTAGATAGCGGCCCTTGCAGCTCCTCTGGTGTTGCAGGACCCACAACTCTTTTACCACCTTATCAATAACGGTGTATTCAATATAGCATTTGATTATATAAGCATCAACAGTCAGTTATATCTTGGTATCTAGTTATGCGCGTACAAGAAGGAACATGAGCCAGCGACGCGCACCACCTCCACCACCAGCCTGTCTCCCAGTGACTCTGACGAGATCGATCCAGTCGAGCTGCGAAAGATTAAGAAAGTTCAGGTAAGTTCACTTGTAACATTATGCGTAAAATAAACGTAAGTAATTAAGTACCATACATAAGATGAATAAAAAACATTCAAAGGTTTAACTTTAAGAGATTATACACAGGGTGTATTAAATTGATTTAATTTATAGAGTTTCTTTCGGGGCTGGTTGTGCCGGCGTCGTTGGAAACAAATTGTAGATCAGTACATCAAGAGCCCGCACGCTGAGAGCATGAGGAAGAGGAACAGGTATTTTATTATCAGTAAATTAACACACAACGTACACCCTTTATTTAGAAAAAAATCAAACTAATTTCTGAAGATTCTAATTTAAAATCTAGCAGTCTATGAATTGACGATTTAAGATAAATTTCCCACAAGGAATTGTACATTTGAATACTTACTGCAAGAATTATCTCATATAATATGTAATATTACAGCTTAGTATTCAAAATGGTCGAAGCTGAGGAGGAATATCTCGAGCAGATGGAGATTTTGGTAAGTCCTATTTCCAATAAATCGCTCTTGAAACGGTCCCCTCCCGGGCACATACTTTAGCGAAGCTCTATGAATGAAAGTATTAAAGTTTACCTTTTTCTTTTTAAAGGTGACCTGCTTCCTTCGGCCATTCAAGATGGCGGCCAGCTCTAAGAAACCGCCTTGCACGCACGAGGATGTCAACTCGATATTCCTGAACAGCGAAACTGTACTGTTCCTGCATCAGATCTTCTTTAAAGGATTGACATCTAGAATGGAATCATGGCCCACATTAGTGCTAGGTGAGGCTCTTATCTATAAGAAACTAGCTTTTACCCGCGACTCCGTCTGCGCGGAATAAAAAAATAGAAAACGTGGTAAAAATTATCCTATGTCCGTTTCCTGGTTCTAAACTACCTGCCCACCAATTTTCAGTCAAATCGATTCAGCCGTTCTTGAGTTATAAATAGTGTAACTAACACCACTTTCTTTTATATATATAGATAATACATTGTTACGTGGGGGTGGTGGTGGTACTGCATAATAATTACGAAATTGAAAAGTTTAATCTGCACACGATTTTATATCCTAAAATATAAGCCGATTCTTTAATATTCACAATTTTTTCCACCAATTAAGCTCTAGACTTCTATTAAGGACATGGTTTACAATAATGGTCGAATGACGTAGTCAAACCTTTTAATTATTAGGCTTCATATCTTGGCATTCAATTTCATTGATAACGACATATGCTTAGTAGAGAGTTGGTTACAGGAGATCTATTCGACATGCTGTTGCCGATGTTGACCATCTATCAGGAGTACGTACGCAATCACCATTACTCTCTGCAAGTGCTCACCGAGTGCAAACAAAGTCAGCCTTTCGCGCAGCTGCTGGCGCGCCTCGAGAGCAAACCCGCGTGCCAGAGCCGGTCACTCGAGACCTTCCTTACCTACCCTATGCATCAGGTGAGCTTATGTTTTCAGAGTCATCTTTACCATGAAATCTTGTTAATTTAATTTTTCAGTGTTGGGACTCCATAGTACGAGTCTTCTATTTGATTTCGCTAGGTCATTGTTTGTGATATGTTCAGATTCCGCGTTACATTATCACATTGCACGAGCTACTTGCGCACACTCCTCATGACCACGTGGAACGCCGCAGCCTCCAACATGCACGCGCTCAGCTAGAGGAGCTCTCGCGTCAGATGCACGATGAGGTGAATACTAACTCTTAACCTTATCAATACTCAACAGCTTTAGCTCTCAATGTTTCGTGTTCTTTTTATGTCGTCTACAATTGAAAAATTGTGTTTTTCGTTGCACAATCATGTATCAAATACATGGACATTAATGGATTTCTTGTTTTATTAGAAGGTAGCAAATATTGTATTTTTTTGTGTGATCGATTAGGTGAGCGAGACAGAGAATTTGCGGAAGAATCTCGCGGTGGAGCGCATGATCATCGAGGGCTGTGATATCTTGCTTGACGTCAATCAGGTCTTCATACGGCAAGGTATAAATATATTAACTATATATTCTCTCTCTCAGAATACAGAAAAAAACTTATATGATATGTTCTTAAATTTGTTGATATCTTAGGTACATTATCCCAAGTGGTGGGCAAGGGCCGTCGGGCTTCCCTGCAAGCTCGACAAGCATTCTTATTCAGTAATCATCTCCTACTGACCACACGAGCTACGGGAGGTAGACTGCACCTCCCACCTAATGGACGTCTTCCACTCCATGATGCTCTTCTAGTCGAGGATCCCTCTAGCCATGATGATGATGGTATGATCTTTAACATTCTTTAAGGTTTTTAAATTGTTTTTTCAACGATAACGGGTTTTTAAGAATGTCTTGTTGGTTATAGATTCGACGTCAGTATGCTCGTCTCCAGGCGGCGATCCTTACCAGGGCAAAGACTTTAAGATACTAGTCGAGGTTAAAGGTGAACAGATCTGCGCTCATTTAGGTAAGTCATTGTAGTTCTGGATTATATTACGTGAAATTTCTTGATCACAGATTGTATTGAAGAAAATATTTTATTTTATCTGTTTTGATTAAATTGTTGTCTTCGATTGGATTTTAGTTAGAACCAGCTTATATGAAAGGAAAAACAAATTGACATGACAACCAACTATATGTAACTCTAATATTTTAGTGCTTGGAGACCTTGTTATTCTAATAGAGGGGAAAGTTTTAGTAGTTATTGTGTCTAAATGCAGTGGCGGCAACCCTGGAGGAGAAGGCGGCATGGACAAGCGAGGTGGCGCAGTGCATGGAGAGTGCGGCACTGACCGAGCTGCTGCGCGCCTGCGGCTCCTGCGCAGCCTCCGCCAGCCTGCCCGCGTGTCGCTCTGACCGCGCACTCTTCACTGATGATGTCGACATCCGCTTCAGTAGAACCCTCAACTCGTGCAAGGTGCCGCAGATCAGGTCCGCCACGCCGCAACGTCTACTGCAACGGCTTACTGGTGGGTCTATCATTCAAATCATTTGCTTCCTTTTTTTGTCTCCGAACTCAGAGTCGTTTACAGGTCACTTAAGAATTATGGTGTTCCTTTATGTGGATTTCTCAAATTAATTTTACATTAAGGCCTTTGTAACCATTGAACGTCTTCACTTCGTTTCGTCGTTGTCACGTCTATTTTTCGTAGATCTACGTTTCCTATCCGTGGACTTCCTCAATACGTTCCTGCTGACGTACCGTGTGTTCACTGATGGAGTGACGGTGCTGGAGGCTCTCAAGCAGGTGTTCTACGAGCAGTCGCAGCAGGAGATGGAGCTAGCACCCCCTCCTGATACCGTCAGGAAGACCAGCGGCGCTAGTTCTGTCTCAGGTATTGTCATTACGACGTATGTTTGGTTTTTTATAGTATAAGATGGCAAACAATGTAGTATACCAAGGGAAGTGCTCAGAAGAATTGTTTGGATCAATTCCTGCTGCCGAGTTCCGTCTTCGGACGACAGACCGCTAAGTTCCATCCACACCATCTCGACAGCTGGCAATCGACAACCGAGCGGTTTTTGTATAACTTTCTATCGCGTACTGCCGCGTTGTGGAATGGTCTATCCTCGGCGGTATTTCCAAACCACTATGACTTAGGGTCCTTCAAGAAGCGAGTGTATCACCATATCAAAGGCCGGCAACGCATCTGCAGTTCCCCTGGTATTGCAGATGTCCATGGACGTCGATGAACACCTTGGTGTTCCCGCTGCTCGTTTACCCACTTTTCTTATAAAAAAACAAAAGTAAGTAAGTAAATTAAGTTACCGATGCCAAATTTGATTGACAGGTTACGGCTCAGAATATAGTGACCGCGATTGGCAATCGAGGTTCTGGAAGGCTTCGAGAAAGAGTAAGATATTTTTACAATTATCTAAAGAAAACCTTTTAACCGTAGAATTCTATTGTTATTACACTTTATTATATGCAGAATTATAAAGGATTTATAGAGAGGCACCAGACAACACTTTTTTTCGGGAACATAGATAACACATACACATAGAGAGGAAGAAGTTAGCATAGATTAAATATAAAAACGCAATATACATAGACTATATAATACTTTAACAATATGTATAGAAATGTCACTGCAATGAAGTACAACTGTTATTACAGGAGATATGTTGATAACATTTGTTGCAGGTGAAGATGAAGATAAACTGTCACCTTATTTAATGGCACCTTCCAGACGTACGTCAAACGTTAGTAAGGTAAGAAAATGTTCAAATATAGTTAACTAGCCACCGCCCGCGACTCTGTCCGCGCGGAATATGAAAATAATATAATAAGTAGCCTATGAGTTCTTCCAGACTATGTTCTACATCTGTGCCAAATTTCATCAAGATTTGTTGTACCCCCTTCCGGAGATACCTTCTAACAAACATCCATACAACCAAACATTTATGTATTGAACTGTAATATATGAAACACTGGAAATGAAGAACACTTTTGAAGAATATCATAAAGCCTCAAAACCTGGCATCAGGTTTTACAGTAATAAAATGTTACATAAAGCTTGCGTTTTTTTTATCTTCCTGTAACGTGGTAAAACGAAAAAATTATTTGCTGGTTACTACATTATTTTTACGTTCAGTTACGTATTTATTATGCCTCAGATGGTTTTATGGTATTTTGTATCATGCTAACTTATGAAGGCGGAAGAGGACAACAGTCATTTGACTATACCCAAAATTATGGCCACGTCATCAAGCAATGAAACACTTAAAGGTAATTCGTGAGGTTATTATAATTATCTCCTTTATTTTACTGTTTAGACAAAATCAAAGAAAAAGTCGGCTTGTTCCTGGAGATATTCGAATAATTATGTACTCTTATGAGTACGCAGTGATTAAGCACTAGTCTTGTAATATTCAGATCCGGTTTCGATCCCAGTCATGTACAATCAAGGGAATTGGCGGTATTCCATCTAAAAAAACTACATTCGTTTGAACATTTCATTGAGACGACCATGCGAAAACAATAATCAATAAGATGCAGCTTTTAAATGTGTCTGTACAAAAAAAAAATCGGTCAATGGTACACAACTGATTGCTGTTTTCTTATGGTTATTTTGTAAGAAGGGGTGGAATTTGTTTCGTTGCAAGGAACAAAACATTTCTTCTGTAAATGAACCACCGCGATATTCCCTGACTGTACTAACGTGTTTTTTTATTTTCAAATTACTAGTAATCTAACATTCTTTTACATATAAATGAACACATATCTGAGTAATTTAAAGATATATGTGATTTCGACCAACTGGCACTGGTCCTGCGTGGTTTTCTAAGACCTAGTCACCTCTATCCTTTATCCTATCTTATAAATTGTCTTTGAATTATTTATTGCAAAGGTACTTCACCATCATCACCTGGTGGGCTCAGTTCAGTAACCCTAGTGGGCAGTCCTAAGAAGGCGAGTCCTGAAGAGGGTTCCACTAAAACAGAGAAGACATCACCAACCAAAGACAACGATAAAGCAGCCGCCATGATGAAGGATGAAAGCATAGAGTTGGTTGATCAGAGTGACGAAGACATTAAATACAAAGAAGAGGAACAGGAGAAAGACAAACCAAAGCCGAAAGATGAGAAGTTCCAGATATCGCAAAGGTTTTCAGAGGTATATTTTAAAATCAAAAGAATTTTTGATCATTGACATATTTTTATTTGGAAAACTTACAGCTAAAATACAAATAGTTATGTTATAACACGAAATAGACGGAATCGTCAGCTGCAGTTCGCAGAACTAAAAGTTAATACGATTGATGTTTATTTATTTTTAGACTCTTATTGCTATTATAACTTACACAAAATAAATACTAAACACTAAATTACATAGCAAGCGCCTTATCGCTATATGCGATCTCTTCCAGGCAACTCAGTGGGACAGGAGAGACTAACATGACGGGGTGTATCATAAATAAATGTCAATAGATGTCAAAAATAAATAAATAAGAGCAAGATTTAATGATAACTAGCTTTTACCCGCGACTCCGTCCGCGCGGAATAAAAAATAGAAAACGGGGTAAAAATTATCCTATAAAAATTGTCCGTTTCCTGGTTCTAAGCTGGTTCTAAACCTGCCTACCAATTTTCAGTCAAATCGATTAAGCCGTTCTTGAGTTATAAATAGTGTAACTAACACGACTTTCTTTTATTTATATAGATTACTATACTAGTTAAATACAAATGTACTAAACAGACAACTTACATAATATATAAATATGCGTGCCAATGAATAAAAATATATAAATTCAAGGGAGAGTGAAAATATACTTAGCGAGTTGGTGTAATTTTTACAATCTCGTTAGATTAGACTTCAATCGCGGCGATACGGTTATGTCAACTTGTCTAGTAAAACATAAAGAAAGGGATTGACATGTTCCGAAAGGACGGAAATCCCAAAAAAAAATATAAAAAAAAGAAATGTTAATCATTAAAAATGGTATAATTTGAAAAGCATGTGTTTAGGGGCTTTATGTTGATGCAGTGTGTATGTGTGTATGTAGCGCGTACGCAACATGACGGAGAGTCCGCGGCGGCTGCAGGTGCGCGGCGCTGCGGAGGCTCGGCGACGTTCAGACGGCGCGCGAGACTTGCCCGCACCCGCACACGCACACGCACACGCCACGCAGGAGCCACGCCGCGCCTCCGACTCTAATGCTGCACGTCTCCCACGTCGCTCAGTCAGGTCAGCCACCTGCACCAACACATCATCTTCATCTTTATACTCGAATTCTATCGAAATATCAAAAAAACTCGCAAATATATCTGTGTGTCAGACCAAACAATACTATAAAAAACATTATCGATTTTAAAAGCGCCATCTTATAATTAACTTTTAATAGAATTTTAATTTTATAACAAAAAACAAACGCTTTTATATTTTATGTAATAATAAAGGATCAAATCAATTCTAATTCCAGTTATACGTTTATTCTCTCGTCTTGTAATAAGTTGTTATGTTTCGAAACTTTTACATAGAAAGAAAGAAAAAAAACATTTATTGCCACGCAAAGAACATAAAAACACATACATAAAAGGCACAAACTTGATACAATAGTGTGGCAAAAGGGAGCTCAGCAAAGCAGGGACAGACTAAACTGCCCCTGAGCTGGTCAACTGGCACCTTTACAAATAATAATATAATAAAACAAAAAAAAGACAGAATAGCTACTCATTACACCATCTATTAGTGCTACAAGTACACTAATTATCTTAAATTGTCTATATTATCTCGTTTAGCGAGAGACGGTGCACCAGTTCATCAATAAACAGCGATCGCAGACGATACTTCGGAAGTTCTGAGCCGAGGTCATCAGTCACATCGCAAGTGTCACAAATGGCACAAGTAAGTCGAAATAAATTATAAAAAAGACAATTAAGATAAATTTGAAACTGCACTCATAAATACTGACGTTCTAGTTGTTATTTTTAAGCATGTGGTGATACTAATTATATATATCTAGCCTAGATCATCGTCTGGTCTACCTTGATAGGATCACAAAATCAAAGGAAAACTTGTTATATCAAGTTCATTTTAATATGCAAAACAGTCTGAGATACAAAGATGACGATGTTTCATAGTTTTTAAGCAAATTTGTTTTTGTTGAAGAGCTATCGTCGTGATACCAACCAGCCCAAAGCCGGTGTTGTCATCACGTCATTCCGGCAATCACACAGGAGGTAAACTTTCTGTTCAATCATTTTCTAATTTGATCTTTTTCAATAATATTAAAATTTTCGTGAAATATTTTAATACGCTAAGTTAAATTAAGGCTAAAGTCATTTGCATTGGTACAGGTACCGACTAGTTTCATACCCGTTGAAGGTCCTTCTTCAGGGGGAGTGATTCATTAACAAGATTCCTGGTCGAGTCACTTCGAGACTGCTAATTGTGCTCACTAACTGTGATGAATGAAGGAACTTCAACGGGTATAAAACTAGGCGGAACGTATGCCGCATTGCAAATAACTTTAATCGTTTTTTTTAGTGTTTCTCATGTCAATTATTTGGGCACAAAGCGGGAGATCTCAGTTCACTCTCAATGTTGTGGCATGATCATTTTAAAATATCAAATTATAATAATTGAATATAATTAAAATTATCAATTATGCTTCTGCACGAAGTTCCATCTGGTATATAAATATTGGTAGGGTCCTAAAGCGATTATATTTGTTTCTTCTTGTTTAAATTTAAAAAAGTATCCGTGGAATGTATTGTAATATAGATAACATTGATTCAACAGCTTTGGAAAAGACCTGTTATGGTGAGTGAGCGGTCGAGGTAAAGATAGTAGAGAGCTGACCTTGTAGAGCCATCGTAGACGAGTATTTGAGGAATATTTTGCTTAACCTAGAAAAATAACCCTAATTTACAAATGATGTCAACCCTTGATCAAATTATAACACAACCCCCAAAAATTCACAATAATTTAAAAGCACTACTGCAAAAGATTATGAGACTTAAGTTTTACGGTTCTTTTGCGTACAGCAAATGTAATAAATAAGCTTCCAGTGTCAGTTTTATCATCCAAGTATGATGTTATTCCTAAGTACAGTACTGTATTCTAGTAATAGTAGAGTGAATAGACTATTAAGTCTAATAGATGCCTGGCGCTACCATCTTTCAGCTAAGAGCATCACCAGCCGATGCTGGGTTAGCCGATGATCATGGTTTCGGCCGCAACACTTAACATCAAATGGGATCGTGGTCAAGTTTGTTTATCGTATAAAAAAGAAACTACGTAAGAACTAGGTCTTAGTTAAGTTTCTTAATCTACAATTAAAACCAGTTCATTTGTAATAATAATTATTTTAGGATGTCTTAATTTCTAATCTCATCTTATGTGTGAAGTTGATCTTCATCTAGAATTTTTATTATAGCGAAAATGTTCAGAGTTGGAGGACAATAAAATTATAAAATGCAAAATTTTAGCTCGCAATTATTGCTTAAGTAATTAGATATTTTGGACGCAATTTTTAAATAAGTAGATTGCACTGACGTAAGTTAGTTTTTAAGATATTTTTTTAATAATAATAGGATACGCATTTTTAGTGATTTTATTAACTTCTGTACGACGCGTTTTCAAGATATTTAAAATGTGTGTGATTTTTATTCCATTTTGCATGACTTCATTTTCTATTCATTTCATTCTCTACTCTCTTCCTGCATCATTTACTTCTTTAATTAGTGATCATTTAACGTCTCTGTGTTCGACTAACTTTTTACATCTCTCAATGTTTCCTTTCTGCATGTTTTATATCTTTGTCTTCTTCATGTTTACTAAACATACTCTTACTTCTTTATCTATTCGTATATTAATCTCTCTATGTCCCCCTACAGCTATAATTGTGCTCTGCGCAGCGACACGAATGTTCTAAGTCGCAAAGATATATGACAATTTGTATACAAATAATATAATAAGAAGTCCAAAGAAATTTACTCCGTGATTTTGTGCCTTAACTTTGTCTTTGTCCCAATCTTGATGGGTTTTTGGTTTGTGTAGGAGCAGTACATCAACAGCGGCTGTAGCCTTCGCTGTGGCCACTTCAGCGTCATCTAACCCGCGCTCGCCACCTCCCACCTCGCCGCCTCACAACAGACGCGACTCTGTTATATCTACTGCTGCTACTATGAGAGTTCTTAATGTATTGAGGTTAGTTATACTACACACAGATAGATATGTCCCCTACCTATGCATCCGCTCCTCCGCCAAATTCACTTCCCCTTCCCATCCTTTAATCCAGCTTGAACTTCTAAAGAACATTATTTTCCAGACATTGGATATCGAAACACTCCTCGGACTTCTGGTCGGACGAGCGTCTGCGCGGACTTACGATGGACTTCCTGAAGGAGATAGAGGCCAGCCCGGGGCTGCTGCCAGCGGAGCACAAGGCGGCCGCACAACTGCTGCGGCTGCTGGAACGAGCACCGGACAGGGCTATTGATTTGAAGGCTATATTTGCACCTCCACCGGTATGAAACTTTTTGGACTTCTTCAAGTGTCAATTTCTTTCAAAGGTGATAAAGGTAATCTGATTTAACGACACCAGTTTTCTAAATAGATGGGGTCTTTTCAAAGATTAGTCGATTTTGGATTTAAAAAATAGGAAATTTTTATGATTCATTTATGTATGTTATATTATGATTTAGATTCCAACGAAAGAAAGCATCGAAACTCTATCAGCGTTAGAGATCGCAGAGCAGATGACGTATTTGGATTATCAGATCTTCAGTTCCATACATAGCGAGTAAGTTGATAATACTTCTATACTACTGAGAGACTTAGATCACAGCTAGTAATTTCAAATGGATGAAACTTTGGATTTTTCCAAGACACTTTTTTTAATGTTAAAGTCTTTGTTACTTTGTGTTAATACACAGGAAGTTTGACTTCTATAACTTTTAAAGTGCAACAAATGTAATTTAAATTTGTTACTGATCTGATGATTTCTGAGACCAGTATCATGTTTATTTTGCCAAAGATAATGAGAGAGATGACTATATTTAAACAGAGATTTTGGTCTCAAAAACCAACAATGAGTGTTTTGACTGTCAAAGAACTTTATATAGTCATTCCTTTTGATCCTACTTGGGAAAGAGACAGAAATATGTGTTAATACAAATGAAATGATTTTCTTTCAGAGAGTTTCTAGGTCAAGCTTGGACGAAGGCGGACAAGGCGGAGCGCGCTCCTCACATCCTGATGATGACGGGACATTTCAATCACCTCTCTAACCTGGTCATCTCTGAGATACTGAAGAAATATACTTTGACAGGTAAATAAAAGGTCAAGTGGAAGTAACCGCGTACAATCTGATGAGTGTGGTGCCGAAGGACTAATTTTAGTCCTCTTTCCCTTCGTACCCTTTTCTTATTAGGAAAGGATGAGAAGGGGAAGTGAATTTGGCAGAAGAGTGGACGCATAGGAAGGAGAAATATCCTCTTTCTGTGAGTCCCCTTCTCCGTTGCTCAAAAGTAGGCAACGCATCTGCATTTGCGGATGTCTATTGGCAACGGTCGCATCGCTATTTCAGCGAATCCAGGTCCAGGTGGCCGATTGCTCTTAGATAAGAATGACAAGGAAAGTGGACATGTGGCTTTTTCACCAAAAGCCTCTTCTTCAGTAGTTCACACTGAGTTTACTTCTGCTGTAGGACGCGTCGCTGCGATAGAGAAGTGGGCAGCAGTGGCGGACATCGCTCGTTGTCTTCACAACTTTAATGGCGTGCTGCAGATCTGTGCAGCACTCTCCAACACTTCCATATTCCGTCTCAAGAAGACCTGGGAGAAAGTGTCCAAGACGGTAAAGACTTATAAAATAGCAAGGGACCATCTGAAACCTAGCAAAATAAATAAAGTGGTCCTTTGTCGATCTGAATAAAATTTACTGGATTGCTTTAAAAATACATGATTGGTCATTCAGTGAGTATTCAGCACTTCATGTGGTCCTCAGTGATCCAGGATGTAAGATAGTGGGAGATAAAGAGTTAAAAGGTTAAAAAATAAATGTGGGATCTACATTAAAATAGTTTTAGAGTCTCTGTTCTAGGTAAATGTTAATAAAGATGGTGTGATGTTAATTTTTTCAGAGCAAACAAACCATTGAAAAAATGCAAACTATAATATCATCAGAGTGCAGATTCAGGATACTAAGAGATGCTTTGCACAGGTAAGTTTTTTTTATTTTATAAAAAATGATCAATTTCCAGCTGTTTCTAGTATTTATATGGACGTTATATTTTTAGATGCGACCCGCCATGTATTCCTTATTTGGGCATGTACCTGTCTGATCTATCGTTCATAGAAGAGGGCACTTCTAACTACACACCTGATGGTCTTCTTAACTTCTCTAAAATGAGAATGGTGAGAAAAATACATTATATATTTAAAATACATGTAACGCAAGTTTAACTGATATTTTTTTTTACAGATAGCTCATGTGATAAGAGAAATAAGAAACTTCCAACAGACTCCGTACAAAATCGATCACATTCCTAAGGTAGTTAATATCTTACTAATATTATAAATGCGAATGTTTGGATGGATGGATGTTTGTTTGAAGGTAACTTCAGAACTGCTCAATGTATTTTGATGAAATTTGGCATAAATGTAGATCATAGTCTAGAATAACACATAGGCTATACTTATTATATTTTTTTTAATTCCGCACGGATTTAGTCATGGGCGACAGCTGGTATTTCTATATAAGGATAGGATAGGATTTTATCAAAGTAAATAGAAAATTTTTAATTTAATAAAATATAGTCAGTCCCACTTTAATCTTCATACAGATTACTACATATTTTCAATTACCTTTTTTAATGACAGGTGTGCGACTTCTTACTGGACCGTTCTCTGATCATTCCGGAGGAGCGTCAATACACACTCTCTCTAGAGTTAGAGCCGAGAGCAGCGCGCGGCTCCGCGGGCGGTCTGGCCGGCGCACCGACCGAGACTGTCTCGCCCGCCGCGCAACGCCGCCGCCGCGCCTCCCTCGCTGCACTAGCGCCACTGCGGCCGGAGCGGTAAACTACAACTGTCACTATCAATTGAAGTTCTCAAATATGTTGGCAGCTCTGAACAGATACGCGGCTGCCAACATATTTGGAAACATGTATACCGCCAACTGAACTCTATAGACATCCGCTGGACACTTCGCTATTTGGAAATGATTTGCTTCGTTCCGACCTAAAACCGTCATTTGAAGTTTCGGCTTATTCATAGTTTATTCGAGTTTCCAACAAAAAAAAAAATCAAAAAAGCACAGAATACTACGACTATCTAGTAGAATATAGAGATCAGTGTGACAAATACTAAGAATAGAGTGAATGAAGGTTATCTAGCTCGGTGTTCACCGACAAGCTATAATACCGCGGTATAGCTTCATACGTTAGCATCTCACGCTCAGTGCCACTTATTTAATTTCACTTCAATATGTGAAAATCGTAGTGGTATTAGACCTCTAATTAACATTTATACTAAGCATTTAATGTTATTGTTGAATAGTATAAAGTATATTTCACTCGTTTAAAATCTTAGAAAGATGTTTTCTTCTACTTTACCTATATCGGTATATCGTTGAAATTTACTTATCAATTCCTGGCTTATTATGTTCAAGTGTCATTTCTTAATTACGTAATATAAAATTATAACCTGATTATCTGGATATATAGTAAACTGCAAATATCTAAA